>PVLD010024718.1:0-24952 GCA_004027595.1 Dinomys branickii
AAAAAAAAAAAAAAAAAAAAAAAAAAGACTAATGGGAGTTAATGAAACAGCCGGAGGCAACGCAAATGAAATAAAAAGAATATTTGCAGAAATAATACCAGAAATTTTCCCAAGTATGGGAACAGAACTTGATGTACAGTAAATGAGGCATATAGAACTCCAACTAGTTATAATCAAAATAAAATGACACCCAGACATATAATAATCAGACATTCCTAAAATTCATCTGGAACCAGAAGAGACCCAGAATACCAAAAGCAATCCTGGGCAACAAAGATATGTCAGGTGGAATCACAATCCCTGACCTGAAATTATACTACAAATAAAATAAAATAAAATAAAATCAACTTGGTACTGGCTAAAAAACAGACCAGAAGATCAATGGAACAGACTGGAAGATGGAGCCAACACCACAGACAAACTCAGCCACCTAATCTTTGACAAAGCAACCAAACAAGCTCACAGAAGGAAGATAGCCTCTTTCATAAATGGTGCTGGAAAAATTGGATTGCCACTTGCCAAAGACTGAAAATAGATCCAAATCTATCACCATGTACGAAACTCAAGTCAAAATGGATCACAGATCTCAATATTAAAACAGAAACACTAAATCTTTGGGAAGAGAAAGTCGGTAAAAATCTTGAAGACATAGGATTTATAAACAAAAAACAAACTACAAGGGAAATAGTTAAGAATCAACAACTGGACCTCATCTTACTGAAAAGCTTTTGCACATCTAAAGAAATCATCAACAGAGTAAAAAGAAAACCCACAAATTGGGGGAAAATCTTAGCTGGCTGTCCCTTAGACAAAGGTCTTCTCTCTAGAATATATGAAGAATTAAAACACATCAACCTCCCCAAATTCAAAGACCCAATCCAGAAATGGGCATCTGAGATGAATACACACTTCGCAGATAAAGAAATACAAATGGCAAATAAATACATGAGAAAATGTTCAACATCATTAGTCATTCGAGAAATGCAGTACGAAACAAAGTTGAGATTTCATCTCACTCCAGTAAGAATGGCTAGTGTTAAGAAATCAACCAGTAACAAATGCTGGTGAGGCTGCGGAGAAATAGGAACTCTTCTCCATTGCTGGTGGGAATGCAGACTGGTGAAACCATTGTAGAAATCGGTTTGGAGATTCCTCAGCAAACTAGGTGGAGAGGTGCCATTCAACCCAGCTATTCCCCTTTGGGGTATTTTCCCAGAATATCTGAAAACATCATATCACAGCGATATATGTGTACCCATGTTTAGAGCAGTGCAGTTTATAATAGCTAAATCATGGAAGCAACCGAAATGTCAATCCACCGAGGATTGGATGAAAAAATGTGGCATTTTTATACAATGGAATATTAGTTATAAAGAAAGGCTTTTGAGACTTTCATCTGTAAATGGTCAGAACTGGAGACCATACTCATAAGTGAAATAAATCAGATGTGCATGTGTAAGCAATGTATTTTATCACTAGTTTAAGAACCTGAAACTGTGAATAAAAATTATGAGGTATGATAAACACTGTGAAAGAAAAGGAAACTGCTCAAAAGTAAAGAGCAACTGGGATGAGGGAAAAGAAAAAAGGAAGAAAGGGATAATTATGTATGTGTGTATATGCAGGATAGCTGACATAGTTGTACTACTGACTTTTATCACTTTATTGAAAAAACAGTTAATGATTAATCATTTGATCAATCTTACATGTCCATATTTGTTTTCCTGAGTATGTACTTTGAAATTATCAACATATAATACAGCAACCGTTGTTAATTCCCTGTCACCTGGTCTGTAATTGAGTATTGCTTGTACTCTTCTTGTGCTAATTTGTAAATGACTGTCTGTTTGTTAATATATTTTCATTCTTTCACTTTTAAAATAAAAAAAGAGTGGGTTCTTTGAGAGACCAAATAAAAGTAAGAAAACCTTAGACATCTTTTTCAATAAAGGGAAATAAAGGACTCAGATCCACTCAATTAGCAATGAAAAGGGTGAAATCATGCACCTTGAGACCATACTCTTAAGTGAATAAACTGGGCACATACATGGAGATATCACATTTATTATCTGATGTTAAAAGCTAAAAGTATAAATAAGGACCAAAATGTGTGATAGGTATTGTGAAATAGGAAGAAATGCTCAGATGAGATGGGGAATTGGCAGGAAAGTCAGAAAGGAAACAAGGGAAAAAAGAGAAAAAAAGGATAAAACAGAAACAAAGCTTTGTAAATCAGGAGTAGGAGAGGAATGAAAGGAAAGGGAGGGAAATGGGGCAAAAAGAAAAATCTAGATATATAATGTACAGGTACAAAATTCCTATGGTGAATGTTATCATTATATATACCTAAATGTACCAATAAAATTAATTAATAAAGCATCATTTCCTTCTCAGAAATATCTTAGTGTTATATAATACGTAGAGAGCATCTTCCTTATATTGAGGTGTTTATGTTAAAAGCAAACTTTATTTAACATTGCTTAGTTTAAGTTCTCATTTTACTGTAGCCCTTAATTCCTAATCTGTCATTTTGGGGATTTTAGTAGCTTAGTACATGTTATGGTTGATACATTGTGTCAACTTGGAGAGTCTAGATGTTTGGCTGAGTGACTCAGCAGGAAGCCAGGGTGCTTACTTTGTATACATCCTGAGCATGGACATTGTGTGAGAGCTACACCACCCCCCGTGGGGGTAGGCTGTTTACAAGGTAAGGGAGAAAAAGAGGCTGCTTGCCGCCATTCCTTCCTTTTGCTGTTTTTTTTTTCTTTGCTGTGCTCTGCTGCCATGAACAGTTTGCCCTCTGTCATGTGCCACTCTGCCTTTAAACCAGCCAAGTATAGACTGAGACCCCTACAAACTGTAAGCTAAATAAACCTTTCCTTCCTTCATTTTGGGTGTTGGGTATTTTGTCTCAGCAACGAGAGAAAAGTAACCAAGACTACCCTTCAGGCTAGGAACATAAAATCCTGCATGTTGTACTAGCAGATTTGTTTACTTGTAGAATCTGTCTAATTTCTTCATTAATTTCATCTGCAACCCATTGTTTAGGAAGGTATAATTAAATTTCTATATGTTTGAATTATATTTTTTTCCTGTATTGATGCTTATAAATTGTTCATGGTATGCAGCTTTATCACTAGTGTTGAGGCCTTCCTAGGGAATGTCTGTTCCTCGGAGATGTCTCCAAGGTATAGCTTGCTCTTGATCTTTGTGTCTGTTCAAAGATACTAACTTGCCAATTTATTAAGGATAAGATGTTACTATCTATTTGTCTCAACGCCCAGGCATTTCTTTCTGGACTATGGTGATGTTTATGACCCTAGACAATCACAGCATCATCATACAAGGGAGAACAATTGATATAACAAAATCCTTAACATTATTCAGGAAATTTTATGTAGCGTTTTCCCTTAGTAGGGTAATTTTACCCTGTTGAGGGTGAGTTTAAGAGGGGTAGGAACAATACAGAGAGATAAATAGAAATATAGAAGAAGCAAGGCTACAAGACAAATGATTATTACTTGAGCTTTGGGAAACTAGAAAAGGGCACAGGAGAGAGAACAAAGGAGAAAGCAAGCTGGTTGCAGTGGTGCATGCTTGTAATTCCAGCACTCAGGAGGCTGAGGCTAGGGGATTGTTGTGAGTTTGAGACCAGCCTTGGCTACAAAGTGAGCTCAAGGCCAGGCTGAACTGCATAGCAAGACCCTGTATCAAAAAGACAAATAATAATAATAATAATCACAAAGGAGAAAGCAAAAGATTATTGAAGCAGACCAGGAGGAGTAGAGACAGTGTTCACTCACATGAACTTACTATAAGATCAAGAGATATGGTTGAAGAAAGAGAGAAAGAAGATGGATAGAACAGAACAAGAATAAAGGTAGAAACCTAAATAACCTAGAGAAATAACCTAAAAAAGAAACTAGAAAAAATAAAAACCTGTTTGTCTCTGTGTCTCCCTCCCAGTTGCTGTGGTGCCCTCAGACAAAGCTTTAAGCTCCTCCCAGTGTGTACAGTTGACTCTTCCTTATTGGACCAGACTTTTTTGTTCTACTTCCACTGGCACATTTTTGTCCTCTCCTGCTGCTTGTTGCAGGGCATGATGGAATGCTGTGTGTTGATGGTGCTCTTGCTGCTCCTGTGGAGAGAGCATGTCCCACTTCCATGGCGGGGAGAGCTAACCTCCTACTCATTTCTGTGCCACAGGGCAATGCTGGTTAAATTCTCCGTAGTCACTAGTTACAGGTGAGCAGGCTTTTGCTGTTGTACTCACTATTTTTGTTACCAACTACTGCCGCTGTGGTCTCTAGATTTACTAACCCACTGCTTTTGCTTCTAACTTAGAGACTGCCCAAGGGTGCTCAGTCCTACTTCAATCTCCTCTCCCACAGGGGCAGTTCCACAGTTGTTTAATTTCTGTGTGTCTGTGTCCCTTTCACAAGTCATTGGCCATAGGGTAGGGTCATGGATCTCTTTTCCACTGCAATTGCTAACATTGTTGTTGCTGGGGGTTCCAGTCACATGCCAAAAAAAAAAAGCTGGTGGCCTACTGGGGAGGGAACAAGGTCAGCAAAATTTGATGCCACATCTTCTGTGTGGAGTAAGGCAAAAGGGACATGGGTCCTTACATCTCATATCCATTCTGTTTGGCTAGTTAGCCACACCTTTTCAGTCCATCCGTTTCTTGGAGACTTCACAGTGCGATGCTTTTTGCCTGGCACACTGGCAATGGGCACCACCAGCAGCTCTGCAGGCCGTATCACCTTTTTTCCTGTGAAGTCCTATGTCTACATTTCGTTAGATCTAAAAATCTCTTATTTCAGATTGATTTTGGCAGCAGGAAGAATGTCCCTCCTCTTCTTCCAATTACTTGTTTTTTTGTAGTCGATTCTCTCCGACTAGCTCCAATGTGGCTCCTTCTCTATTCAGTCGTGTTGAATGAATCTCCTGATCATGTTGAATCTCCCCTCATGTTGACACATCAAGAGCTTGAAGAAGCCTCAGAGTTAGGGCTCAGACCTCCAGGCAGAGAATGTTGGTTGGCTGATACTGCTAGCTGAGAGCCAATGCTGTAAAGCCTTGAGAGTGTTCAAGAAGAGACTGGAAACAGCTGCTGCTGTTGGAAGGTGGTGGCTGGTGTGAGAGTGAATGGAGAGAGAAACCCTCCTTCCCATCTGTCTTCCTGTCTTCCAGTTCCCTTTCATGTCCCCTAATGACAATGAGAACCCAAGATAAAGGGAAAAGTAAATTTTACAGTCTCAGTCTCACATCACAGTATATTATATAGATGGAAACATTTTGTAATTAACTTACTTTCATAAAAATGTATATGGAGTGGCTACTATATGCCAGGAATTAGGCCTTAGATTGTATCTTGAATTTACACTGATGTGAAACAAAGATAATCACATCAACTTCACAGAATTAAGATTATTTGAAATAAACTCTTTGAAGACGTCACATAGTATTTTATAGTGTTTAATGAATTGCAACACAGTGAAACATGACAGGTCCTTGATTATATAAAAATTGCTGATATTTCAGATATAATAGACCTTGACTTTATTACATTATAATGTTTTTAAATGGTACCAATTTAAATTTCATTAGTTGGAGAATACTATTTTTCGTATTTACTTATTTACATTGCTTATACTTTGCAATTTCACACATTTAAGCCTGCTTCCCAAAGGCTTTTGAAAACCTGTTGTACAGAACAATTCCATACTTATCTCTCAAATAATTTTCATATTTTAGCACCTTTGCTCATCAATTTTTAAAATTACTTGCAGATAAAATTTCTTGAGTTCTATTTTTATCTCTTTTAAGTAGTAAAAATTTAAGGGGAGTTTCTACTCTCATTAGTAGAATAAACCTACACTCATGAGTAAAAATGCTCTCAGCATTATTCTTTGCTTAAATCTAGGGAGAAAGAGAAAAGTAAATGATGACTACTGAACTTGTCTTTAAAGTATTTTTAAACATGAATTTTGCATAATTGGATTTGATTACAGGAGAATTAAATTAATTTGAGGAACTAAATCCATTTTAACAATTTTTGAAGAAGCACGCTCTTCATCTTTGCCATTTTATCACTTAGTATTTAAACATTCTCTGTCCCAGATCCATAAACCCCCTCTTCATTATTATGCATGCTCAGATCTCTAAATTCTAGGTCACTGAAACTATTTTAACAAAGATTTTTTTACAAGTTTTCTGTTCTTATATTTTGGGTGCTTTCTGCTAGATAGTTTTTTAAATTTTATTTTAAAGAGAATAAAAAAGAAGAATAGCAAAATAACAACAACATAGGCAGAAACTGTAAAACAAGGCAAAACAGTTAAAATGGTACAGGGTTTCAAAACAAAATGGTAAGAATTAACAGTGGTTGTTGCATTACATAGTTATCTTCAACAAAATTGTTTACATTACCAGATGTAAGAATGAAATATTGATCAAACTGTTATTGGCAGCTGAGTTAGATAGAAATATTATAGGCAGTCAGACTGGGCCAGGCCCTCAAAGGAGCCAGTGAGGAAGACGAGATACCTTCTTGCACATGGAGTGGCAGTACTGCTGCAAATCTCAGAACAAAAGATTAAACAAACACATCCACACACTTCCCTAGAGATGGACCTCAGGGATTGATATTCTAAACAGGGAACAACCACGTTGCAGAGTCTCTGACCCGACCCCGCAAGAAAAGCCCCCGCTCTGTGTTCAGGTCCCTTTCCTACTTGACTCACTTCCCCATTTGATCCCAGTTTAATCAATTTTACCTGAACAATTCTTATTGGCTGACCATGGTTTTGTCTCACCTCATGCCCACCTTGTGATTTCCCATTTTTTTCCTACCTTGGACCTGCCTCACCTCCTGGTTTTGCTCTATAAAAATCTCTAGAAAAGACAGTCTTGGGCAACTCACTCAGGTCCCCCTTCAGTCTCTCTCTAGTGGAGAGAGCTTTCTTTCCTTCAATAAATATATTCTGATCTTCACCTCCACTGTCCCTAAAATTCATTCTTTAATTTTAGAGACAATGAATTCGTCTCACAAACCTTTCAAGTTGGGAATTTTTCTCCCCTGTATCAATATGATGTTTACACATAAGAGTTTGATTTATTTCACTTATGAGTATGGGTCTCTAGTTGTATCTATTTACCTATAAAAACTTTGACTTTATCTTTTTATAGCTAAGTAATACCCATTGTATAAAAATACCACATCTCAGGCTGGAGGTACAGCTCAGTGGGCTAAGTGCTTGCCGCTGAGCACTAGGGCCCTGAGTTCGATCCCCGGTCCCGGGAAAAAAAAAAAAAAAAAAAACCACATCTTTTGTATCCATTACTAAGTTGATGGGCATTTGGGTTGTTTCCAAGATGTAGCTGTGACAAATTTTGCTGCTATAAACATGGCTGCGCATGTATCACTGTAGTATGATGTTTGTAATTCTTCTGGGAAAATACCTACCAGGCAAATAGCTGGATTAAGTGGAATTTCTAATCCTAGTTTTGTGAAGAATATCAACACTGCTCTCCACAGTGGTTTCACCAATATACACTCTCACCAGCAGTGGACAAGTGTTCCTTTTTCCCCACAGCCTCTCCAGTATTTATTATTGGTTGATTTCTTAATGCTAGTGATTCTTTCGGGGGTAAGATGGAAACTTGGTGTTGTTTTAATTTGCAATTCTAAAATGACTATGATGTTGAACATTTTTCATATATTTACTCACCATTAGTAATTTTTCACCTGAGAACTATGTTTTCATCTCCAATACCCATGTTTGGATTTGGTCTTTTAATTAGGGGGACTGATTTATTTAAGTCCTTCATATGTTCTAGTTAGAAGTCCTTTGTCTCAGGGATAGTTAACTAAAATGTTTTCCCATTTTGTGGGTTATCTTTTTACTCTGTTGTGATTTCATTTGATATGCAAAAACTTTTCAATAAGATGAGATACCAGTTGTTGATTATTTGAAGTATTTCCCATGCAGTTTAGTTTTAGTCCATGAACCCTCTGCCTATCCCTGTATCTTCAAGATTTTTACACACCTTCTCTTCCAGTAGATTTAGTGTTTCTGCTTTAATATTTAGAGATTTGATCCATTTTGACTTTTGTTTAGTGTATGGTGATAAGTATGGGTTTGTTTTAGGCATCAGCATGTGGAAAGCCAGTATTTTCAGCACCATTTGTTAAGGAGGCTATCTGTCAACATGTTTGGACTCTTTGTCAAATATAAAATGGGTGAGCATGTTTGTAGTTGTGTCTACATCTTCTAATTTGTTCCATTGATCTTTAGGTCTGTTCTTCCAGAACCATATCAATTTTATCACAATAGCTTTGTAGTATAATTTCAAGTCAGGGATTGTGATGCCTCCTGCTTTTCCTTTGTTGACCAGGATTGCTTTTGCTATTCTAGGCCTCTTCTAGTTTGAGATTAATTTTAGGAATGTTTTCTGCAGATCTGTGAGGTATACTAATGGTATTTTAATTGGGATTGCTTTGAATCTGTACAATGATTTTGAAAGTATGGCCATTTTTACAATGTTGGTTCTTCCTATCCATGTGTAAGGAATATCTTTCCATTTTCTGACATCCTCTTCAATCACTGTTTTCAGAGTACTGGAATTTTCACTGTGTAGATCTTTTACTTCCTTTGTTAGAATGATTCCTAATTATTTCATTTCTTTAGATTCTATTATGAAAAGTGTGGTTTCCCTACTTTCTCTCTCAGTCTGTTACTTGTGTACAGGAATGTGATTCATATTTGAATGTTGACTTTGTATCCAGCTATGCTACTGAATTTGGTTATTAAATCTATTAGCCTTTTCATGGAGTTTTTGGAGTCTTCTATGTAGAATATTGTGTCATCTGTGAATAATAATAATTTCACTTCTTCCTTTGCTATCATTATTCCTTTTATTTCTCTCTCTCTTGTCTAATTGCTCTGGCTAATATTTCCAGAACGGTATTGAGTAGGAGTGGTGAAAGTGGATATCCTTGTCTTGTTCCTGATTTTAAAGTGAAAGGCTTCAGATTTTTTCCATTTAGTATGATGTTGGCTATTGGTTTGTCATAGATGGCTTTTATCAGAGTAAAAGGTAAAAACCATCTATTTCTACTTTTTGAAAGGTTTTTATTGTGTATGAGTGTTGGACTTTTCAAAAGCTTTTTCTGCATCTATTGAGATGATCATGTGATTTTTGGCTTTGCGTCTATGGACATGGTATATTTGATCAATAGATTTGCATATATTGAACAATTCCTGCATCCCTGGAATGAATCCCACTTGATCATGATGTATAATCTTGATGATTTGCTAAATTCTGTCTGCTATTATTTTACTGAGAATTTTTTCATGTATATTTAGTAGGGAGATTGGTCTGTAGTTCTCTTTTGTGGGGAGTGTTTCTCTGGTTTTAGTATCAGGGTAATATTTGCCTCCAAGTATGAGTTAGGGAGAATTCTTTCCCTTTCAATTTCATTGAAGAATTTGAGAAGAATTGGCATTAACTCTACTGTAAATTTCTTGTAGAATTAATCTGTGAATCCATCATGACCTGGACTGTTCTTCATTGGTAAGTTTTTAGCACATTTTCAATTTAATTGGCTGATACTGAGTTATTCAGTATTTTTATATCTTCTTCATTTAGCTTTGGTAATTCATATATATCTAGAAATCTGTGCATTTCTTCTGTATTTTCTATCCTATGGAAGTAAAGATTTTCAAAGTACATATTGTTGATCTGAATTTCTACAGGATCTGTAGTGATTTCATCCTTTTCATTCCTTATTGCATAAATTTGAGTTGTTTCTTTCATTTTGATAAAGTTGGCTAGGGGTTTATCAATTTTATTTATTGTCTCAAAGAACCAAGTCTTTGATTCACTAATTATTTGTATTCTTTCTTATTCACCATTGTATTAATATCTGCTCTTATCTTTATAATTTTCCACCATGTTTGTGTTCGGACTTGACTTGCTCTTTTTGTAGAAGCTTCAGGTGCAGCATAAGATTGTTTATTTGTGATCTTTCTGTTTTCTTATGTGGGGAATCACTGCTATAATTTCCCTTCTCAGGATTGCTTTCATTTTGTCCCACAGGTTCCTGCAAGTTTTATCTGCATTTTTATTTGATTGTAAATATTGTCTAATTTCTTCTTTAATTTCATCTATAACCAATTGGTTTTTCAAGAAGGTGTTGTTTAATTTCTGTGTGTGTATGGAGTTTTTGCAATTTCTTTTGTCATTTTCTTTTATTTTGTCATTAATTTCTGATTTCATTGCACTGTGGTCCACTAATATGCATGGGATAATTTCAGTTCCTTTGCATTTACCTAAGCATGTGCTATGTGCTAATATATGGTCTATTCTAGAGAAGAATGTGTATTCTGATACTGTTGTATGGAATACTCTGCAAATGTCTACTAAGTCCATTTGTTCACAAATTTAGTTCTGTTATTTCTTTGCTGATTTTTTTTTGTCCAGTTAATATACGTCTCTGTGATAATGGGATGTTAAAGATTTCTGTTATGTTTATGTTAATATTTATTTCATTTTCATTTCCATTAAGTTTTGTCTTATATAGTTGGATGCTCCCGTATTTGTTGCATAGATGTTTGTGACTGTTATGTCTTTCTCTTGAAGTTTTCTCCTAACAAGTATGTAGTGACCTTTTTTTTCCCTCTTTTGAACTTTCTTGGATTCAAATTCACATTGTCTAAAAACAGAACATGTACCCTTGCATTTTTCTGGGTTTCTGTCACATGGAGTATTGTTTTCCATCCTCTGACTTTTAGTGTATGAATTTCCTTTTGAGTTAAATGTGTTTCTTGTATACAGCATATTGCTGGATTTTGTTTCTTCATCCACTTTACCAGTCTGTTTCTTTTGATAGATGAATTGAGATCATTTGGTTATAACTGATATGTATTGGCTTATCATTGTCATGTTATTTTCCTGCTGTTGGTTCCTCCTTTTTCTTTCTGTTTAATTGCTTGCTCTGCTTGGTGGTTCCTTTCTGTTGTTGTTCTTAAAATTGTGGTCTTTTTAAAAATCTCTTTCTACAATAACTTTAAGTACTCTGTAGGGTTGGTTTCGTACTCATGAATTTCTTCAGTTTTTTATTATGGAAATATTTTATTTCTCCATTAATTTGGAAAGATAGTTTTGCAGGGTACATTATTCCGGGTTGGAGTTTGTTTTAGTTCAGGTCTTAAGTACTTCACTCTAAGCTCTTCTTGACTTGATGATTTGTGTTGAGAAACCTGCCATGATTCGGATGAGCTTTCCTTTATAGGTGATCTATTTCTTTTCTCTAACAGCTTTTAGTATTCTGTTCTTTTGTAGAATTGTGGGCTCTTTATTACCATATGTCTGGGTGTAGTTTTATTTTGGTTATGGCTGGGGTTCTATATGCCTCGCTTACTGTATGTCCAATTCTTTTTCCATGCCTCGGAAATTTTCTGCTAGTGCTTCTGCATATAGTCTTTTTATGTTTGTGTTGATTCCCTCTGTTTCATTGACTCCTGTTCATCTTAGGTTGCTTTTCTTTCCTTCATCTTATAGCTGTGAACTAGTTATTTCTTGGTTCCTTGCTATTTTTAGGAGATCCTTCCTGTCACAATCATTAGCTGCAACAGTGTCTTCGTAGTCTGAAAGTCTATCTTCAGCTTCATTCAAGTTATTTTGCCAGCTTTTGATAGAATTTTTAATTTCCTGGGTATCTGTCTGAATCTGTTTCATGAATTCTAATTCTTTTTTGTATTGTTCATTCAAGGTTTCTATCATTTTTCTATGCTCATATACTTTCTTATCTGTGTCTTCTTTAGATGTTCTGAACAATTCTTTCATTATTGTTGTCATTTGTCATTTTACCTGAGGGCTGTGGATATGGCTCAGTGGCACAGCACAAGGTCCTGAGTTCAGTCCCAGTACCAAGAAATAACTCTCACAAATTTTTTGTTTTTTTTACCTGAGAGATTATTTCTAATCTGATGTCTTCTAGTCTGATGGAATTTTCTTTACATCAGTTGCTATCATTTCAGAAATTTCAAGTGTATGACTTCCAAGCTCTTCTGTATTGATATCTCCTGCACTTGTTCTAGGTGGGGGTGGAGGTCTGAGGTTGCATTTTGCTCCTTCACTTTTTCATTTTTTAAGATCCAGAAGTTCCCTGCAGCTCACCCTCACTCCCATGATGCAATGGGAGTTGTAGGGCAAGGACCCAAAGGTCCCTCATGCTCAGCATGGCTCTTACAGTGCATGGGGGTGTGGTTTTGTCTCTGATGCTCCTGAAGTTTCTGGGTCTCAGTTGGTTCCCTCACCAATAGGAGAGAGGTATATGTGCAGTCACCGTGGCTTCCAAAGCTGAGGCTCAGCTTGGCCCTCATGTGGGATTTCTGGAGCTGTCCATGGTTCATCCTGGCTTCTGTGAACATGTAGGTGTGGGCAGGTCATGGTCACTGAGGTTCCCAAAGCTGTCTCGGACCCAGCCCTGTTCCAGTACTGGTGGGGGAGGATGAGGACACAGCCGCCAAGGCTGTTGAAGTTGTCCAGGGTTCAGCTCAAGAGTGCAGGGGAATAGGCTTCATCACCAAGGCCATGAGACTGTCTGGGGCTTAGGCTGTCTCTCTAGTGGAGGAGAGGTGAGAGGGCAGTCCCTGAGGATACTGAAGCTGTCCAGGGCTCAGACTGGCTTCCACACTAGTGGGGCTAGGGGCAGAGGTGGCTCAGCTAGGTTCCTGAAGCTCTCTGAGGTTTAGCCTGTCTTCCAGGAGGGTGCAGATCATAGTCTCCAAGGCTCCAGAAGCTGCCCAGAACTCAGCCCAGTTCCCATGACAATGGGTGCAGTCACCTAAGCTGCTGACACTTCCTGGGGCTCAGCTCAGCTCCTGTGAAGGTGCCAAGGGGGCAGGGCATGACCACGAAGGCCCCTGAAGCAGTCTGGGCTATGTTAGATATTTTAGTACCAGTTTTTTTTTTTTTTTGCACTGGGAGTCAAACTCAGGACCTTGCTTTTGCCAGGAAGGTGCTGTGCTACTGAGCTATACTTCTGGCCTCCTCTGCTAGATATTTTAATTTGAAAATATTTTTAGGACAATTAACCATAGAATAATCAAGTGACAAGTATTATTCATAAATCACAAAATTCTTCCTGATGGAGTGAGTCATATGGACAGGGAGGTGCTACCTTACCATTCCAGAATGTTTCTGTGTGGCCAGTTCTGGACTGTGAAAAACAATGTCTACAAGATTGTTGCTTATCCTAAGCTAGTGGGGCCTAGACTTACAAAGTACAATGTGTGTGTATAAGCACTGGAACAGCTAGGACTATCCAAATACTGTTAATGTAGCAGATTAAGCAGATCTACATAAGAAGCCTACTCTAAGAATAGGTTAAATAATGCACCAATCAAGTTGTGGGAGGTTTATCTTAGATGTGAGAGTCTCATGCCATAAAGGAACCCCTTTTTCTTCAGAGGTTTCAATGATCCTTTTCTCTTTTCATAATACTTCTGGCCACAATGTACAAAAATAACTTTTCATAAAGACAAATAAAATACACATTTTCAGATATTTAAAAATCAGGCAAATCAAATGGTTGGATATGCCCCAGTTGTATGCTAAGACATCTGTATTGATATTTGTTGACCTGTCCCCATTACTAAAAGCCACACCCAGTCAAAGTGTGGCCCTGGCCCTGGCCCCTTTGCCCAGTGCTCCCTGTCCTCATGGGCTGTTTTTGCAAGTTCCTCTGGCTCCTGAGAGGTTTCTGACCTACTCAAAACATGTTTCTTATTTAAATGCTCACTTCACTCCTTGGAGTTAATCCTGGGCGTGTCTCTGGCTCTCATTGGTAACCTCTGTCTCTATAACTCACACTGTGTATTTTTATTCCAAGCCACTCTGAGCCACTGAGAAAGTCACTTTGCCCAGTCCTGCTCTTAAAACTGATGATTTAAATTGAGATTGTCAAGGTAGTATTCCTCTCCTGTTTGTTTGGCTTTATAAATGAATCAAGATTATCACTGTCAAGGTCATTTTCAGAGACTGGAAGGCTTAGGTCTTAAAGGAGCTTATCCCATTTCTCTAAGCCTGCATCTGTACAGCCACCTGGAAAATGCCCTTGTCCTCTCCTTGGTGGTAAAGGCCTTTGCTAGACTTTTAAAATTAGCTCTCTTGGAGTCATTTCCCCCTCCCCCTCCGTTTTGCCCTTTGGTCTCTTCTAGGTCAGTCTGTGGGCAGTTTGCATGGTCTTCTTAGTGCCTACTGTTGTCCCATGTTTTGTGCTTTCCTTACGCATTATTCTATAGAAAGATTGGAAATTACATCTTTATCAGTTAGTGATTTGAATATCCAGCAAATCTCTTAGCTTTCTTCTGGAGAAAGAGGGAGAGAACTCTTTCTGGAGCAATTACCCTAACAGTCTGTACTTCCATTTATTTTAGATTGGACAACCATGTTCAGAAGAATGTTTTTTATTTGCTGAAATAAATATTTTCTAACTTTGCAAATTCAGGACTCATTTCATTAAGAACTCTTTCACCAAGTAGAGTAAATGATAGTCTAGCCTACATTTATATGACCATTACTCACTCTAGAATAAAATGTGAAGAACAAAAGACAAAGAGCTTCCGGAAGGACAAATACATGTGTTGAGGTCATGAATACCCTCAAGTTCATATACTGAGGCTGGGCGGACAGAGATAAAAAGACCAGAGATAGCTGTTTGGTCCTTGGTGAAGCAATAATCCCAGTGGAGTTTTACAGTCCCTGAGGTGCTCTGTGAAGAGTTGATACTGAAAAGATAAGTGATCAAAATACTTTCCTACTTCTAAAAGAAGGGCATTGTAACAAAATAAGGGTATTGTAATATTACAGAATGTAGGCAAATTCCCACTCTAAAAGAGTTAGAGCAAGGATCGTGCTTCTTCTGTAAAGACCCAGTCAGTGAATATTTTAAGCTTCACAGCTGATGTAATTTGGTTCCAATCACTCAATTCTGTCCTGGTGTTATGAAGTTTGCAAAGGCAGTGTGTAAATACATGAGGCTGTAATTTCAATAACAATTTATTTGCAGAAGCAAGTTATGTGTGCTGTTTGGTCCCTCAGAGGACCAACAAAATGTAGTTGCTGATATGTTTCTGCTTCTTTTAGCAAAGTTCTAGCAAAATTTTGACATAAGCAAGTTGATCTAATTAACATAACTATTTACTGTAACATGTCATGTTGATATCATAATACTCTTAAATAAGGATGAAACTGACTTGGAGAGGTGGCATTTTTGATCTCTAATTTTCAAGACTGATTATTTTCCAGCTAGATCTCATATTTAGGAAAGAGGAAAATAATACAGGCATTTTGTTGATTGTATGTAGAGAGTTTTGCTTTACTTTATTAAGATAGGCTGTTAATCCAATTTATTTGGGAATAATTTTTAAAGAAAAATTAAAAAGAAATAGTTTTCATAAATTTAATTTTTTTCTGCAATTCCTTCCAACAAACCCACTGCAACTTTTTCTCCCCAAATAAATGCTTCTTTATTACTTTTAAATTATCTCATGACAATACAGATTTAAAGGCATATATGAGGAAAGCAACACAGTTTTCCAGAATGTTACATTTTACTGAATTTTAACACAATAAACTACCCAAACCAAATACTACATACTGAATCCATGTTTACTTAACAAAAAAGCAGATTATGGTAGCTGTCAATTTTCTGTCTCTCCATCACATCACATTTTTTCCTTTAACCAAAGCACTCCTTTGCCAAAGAAGCCTTTTCTACACTGCATGTTGGTATGGGCAGGGGGGGTCAATCAGTTCTTTTAGGCTCTAAGAAAATGGTATCAAGTCCTTCAGGCTCCATCAGTCATTGTACACAATAATCCAAGCACACATGTAACTCAAGCAACTCAACTTAGGATTCTCTGGAAAAGAATTTTTTTCTCCTGATATTGCTGTACTGCCACCACTATGAGATTGGAAGCTGGTTACCATTTCCAACGATATCTGAATAAAGCCAAGGAGATACATCAGAGATCAAATATGATGGTTCTAATCGTACAACAGTTCTGATCTACGGAGTATCTGGAAAGCATGCCTGAGTCCCTATGGCTCTTTGATTCTCTGTACTGAACGTATTAATCAGACTTATTAAGCTGAGACCAAATACATCACATATAAAATTTAAAGGAGCGGAGGTGTACTTGGCTCACAGTTTTAGAGGATTTGGCCTACAGTTAGCTGTCTCCAAGTCAGAAATATGTGAGGGAGGGGCCGGGCAGAAGGAAACTGCTCAACCCATGGCAGCCAAGAAGCAGAGAGATAGAAAAATCAGGAGCAAGAGTACATCATTCTAGATCTTGCCCCAGTGACCAACTTCTTCTAACCAGTCCCACCTTCTAACAGCACACTCATCAAGGAACTCATCTGTAGATGGCTCTGCTGACTGGTGTAACACTCCCACAACCCAATCACCTTCCAAAACTCCCATCTCTGACATATAAGTTGTATGGGAGAAGTTTTATATCCAAATACAATAGTACTCAATGAATCCCCTTACTGAGCTGTGGCTTTAACTGGGTTTTTTAGCTTGATATTGAACATCTTTTATTTTTGTTTGATTTTTTGGTACCAGGAATTGAACTCAGGACCTTGTGCTGCCCAGAAAGGTGCTGTGCACTGAGCTATATCCCCAAACCAGATACTGAACAACTAGATGAGATGCTCATCTCAACATCCCATGATGAAATGAGATGATTTTAAAAGTTACAGTTGCAGATGTAGGATTATAAGGTTTTCCTTAGAGAAGGCTCAAACAGTCTATAGCAGGAGTTCTCAATCTTTGCTCTGTCAAGACACAAATGGAAGATAATATCCTTTGGTGTGGCGATTCCTATGCACAGGTTCCAGGTCAACAGCAATTGTTGGCCCACCACTGTTGCTCCCAGTCTTCATTATAATGCTGGCATCCTGAAGAGCTGCTGTTAGAAATATCTCCCCAATCAAGACAGATGTGAGGGAAAGAAGGGAAAGGGAACAGGATGAGGAAAGGAATTAAGATTTATTATGAATTTGAACAAACTCCACACAAGCGAAGTACACATTATGGACTACAAATGTGTATGAATAAGTTTTTTAAAAAAACTCCCCAGACCAAGTACCATAAAACAGCAACCTTCTTACCAGGTAATCAGTAAGTAATGCGTCCGTCTCTGGGCACTCAGTTAAGATGACTCAAACATCTGGGGCTGGTTTTCTTGCAGAAAGCCTGCACTCACTTGGCAGCATCTGCGCCCGTGTCCCAGTATATACAGCCCAGAGACAGGGTGCTACAGAATGTGTAGACCGGACTGTACTGCTTGGCTTCTCTGTCGTGGCTGTTTCAGGTAGTGAGGGTGTACACAGAAGTCCAGGGCTTTCAGTGGGGTGGTGCAAAGAGCAAAGTGGAAAACACATGTCCTTTCAGGCTGTAGCCTTGGAATCTCTGCCATATTCCCTTGGTGCAACTCGAAGCCTACTCGGAATGCAAGGAAAGGGAACACGGACTGTAGTTCTCAGTGGGAAGATTTCAAAGGTTGTGTGGGTGTAAAAACTTCCACATCCAGTAAAATAGAAAAGGCACTATTATGAGGGGGGCTCTGAAGTCTTTTATTATATACATATACATACATATACATACATGTATATATATATACACACACACACACACACACAGAAATATGTCTATGCATTTATATATGCATATATCATGAGATAGCAGTACTAGCAAGAAAAATACTTTTGAAACATATTGCAAGCTTGAATTACAGAACTTCTGAATCTCTGGGTAGAATTTAGAATACTATCTTTATACATAGGCCAAGAGTAGGGGAAAAACTGAAGTAAAAAGAAATGAAAGAAATTAGTTGAATAAGAGATTGACAAAGGATAAACCTTAACATTTCCAGAGTTTTCTCTAGTGTGATTTTGCTTCTCATACGACTGTTCCATTTGGTTTTTACCGGAAAACACAGAGCCAATATCCCTGGGCAGAAGGCACTGTCATGTAACCTGTCCAGCTAGACATGCTGTGGGCTATTTGGTCAAAGTTAGAGAATGGTTAGAATGCTTCACTCTAAGCTTTGTTCTATAACCCTGACATAGATCACTTCTTGATTCACTCTTACAGGTTGAACCATTTACTAATTTGTAAGGATTGTTTGTGGAAAACGAATTGTTTTGTTGCGTTTATCTTTCACTGCTTGCTAGCTATTATCATTCACTGAAGGTCATACCTTGATTTGCATTGTGGAAATGTCAGTGCTGCTCTGCTTTTGAGCTGCTCCTTCATCAATGTGCTGGTTTTCCCTGCACCGGAAGTGTAGGGATGGCTGCGTCAGTGTCATTAAAATTATTTCAAATGAAAATTCAGGCTGGATTTACTCTTAAAACTTGTATCATTTTTACTGTTTTTGCTGTTTTTATCTATGTTGTTATTTTATTTTTTTATTCTCTTTAAAATAAAAAAGAAAGAAAGAAACTTCAGGTTTGAATTCCAGACCCAAATTTCACTACCTCTGTCACTCTGGCTAAGTCAAATAATGTCGTTGGCCCTCAGCTTCCGTAGAGCTTCTTCACTATTAGAACAGAGTGGATAGGACTGGAACTTGTGAAACAAGCACAATGCATTGGAATCCTGACTCCAGCACCCTGTGGCTGACACCGAATCATTCATCAAGTCTTTCCAAACTTCTACACCTGTGACTCCCAGTGGGGGAGACGGTGCTCTCGCCTATTTAGGGGTGTTGGGCTCATGTAAATTTCCACACTAAGCCCAGAACCTAGGATAAGTGCTTCTCCTCCATCATTCCCCTCTTCTTCAATCAGTTTTCCAAATGGCAGGGGACCTCATTTATTTTGCTCCCATACAATGGGCTTTTTAAACATTTTTGATCATTTGATTTCTATTTCTGATTATTTCTTTCTTGAAGGAATTTGATCCAACCTACATGTGGCATGCCAGGAAGGAGTAATAGGGTGTCAGAACTTTTTACTAGGTTTATATATTTTCTTGTGCTTTATTACGGTCAGTTTCTCAGTTTAAATGTGAAATTCTGTCATTCCTTTCAGAAGGGTGGTAATGTCATGTTGTTTTGATTTTAAAGAGATCTGTCCTGAAGGTAGAACTATTTAAGGACTCCTTTATTAAACACCAACCCCAGCTGTTTTACTTTCTGCAGGTGCTATGTAAATGTCAGATATTAATGTTTTACTATCTAGTAAAAGAGATGAAATAAGATTTTTGTTTCTGCTTGTTTCATGGACTGCAAATAAGAGTGGGACATTGTCCTTGATTATTCAGCTGCAAAGTTGCTTTCCCTTAAAAAAAGTACAGTGAAAATAAGTGCAAGGAATGCTGTCACATTAGTAGTAACAGTAACAATGTTTATCATTTACCAAGCATTTATTAGACACCAAGGGTTGTACTAAGGTCTCTTTATGTACTGTGTCCTCAAATGTTAACAAAACTTTGAGGTTTATGAGTCTTTGTTTCACATAATAAACAAAGAAACTGATATTTTCAAAAATCAAAGAGCTTACTTGAAACTACAGTTAGTAAGTGGCAGAGGTGAGAATTGAACCTAAGTAAGTTTGATATCAAAAATCTATACTGATGTGTATAAGAATGAAGACTCAAAGAGTAGCCATAAATTATGAAATTTTAAAAAGAACCTATTACAAAGCTTGAATCTGAAAATTACAGGCAAAGGATATGAATAAATGTTTCTCCAAACAGAAAGAAGACATACAAATGGCCAAGAGATAAATGAAAATACTTACTGATCATCAGAGGAATGCAAATTAAAACCCAAACAAGATGCCAATTTACAACTTTAGAATGCATCCTCTCCAAAAGATGAAAGTTAATTGTTGGAGACAGTGTGAAGAGAATAGTATTTCCACACTGTCAGCAAGAATGTAAATGAGTGCAGCAGAAGTATTGACATAACGTAGAGGTTCTTCAAAAAGTTACAGATGGAAATACTAAAAAGTCCAGCAGTCACACGAGTAGCCAAGTGAGGTCCTTTCTGCAGTGGAGCACAGGGTGCTGTGCTGGAGAAACATTAATTTGGCAGGAATTCACATAGGTCTAGGGTAAGAGGGAGCAAAGGAAGTATGGTCATGTGGGCAGCCACAAAATATTTGGTGTAGCTGAGTAAACTGAAACATAAATCACTGTGATCTGCATAAATAACCCTTTCCTGAAGCCTATGAAATACTTGTATTGAAGAGATACCTGCATTCGCATGTTCATTGCAGCATCATGTTCAATAACCAGGATATAGGACACAAACGTGACCATAATGGATTAGTAGATAAGGGAACACACACACACACACACACACACTGGGTACTACTCAGCCTGAAAACTGAAGGAAAACTTATGTAATTTATGACATGTGGTTAGACCTAAAGGTCTAATTAGTAAGTGAAATAGGCCAGATACTACTGTTCTATGACCTCACAAATGTGAAATAAAAAAGTTGAATTTAGAGCAGTAGAAAGCAGCATGAGGGTATAACGAGTTGTAGGTTGGGGGTGGGGATAGGGGGTGGAGGTGGAAGAACAGAAAATTTCAGGTAGACAGGAAGAATTAGTTTGACAAATCCGTTATGCAATGTGGTGACTGTATTTTATAGTAATGTCTTTTATTCTTGAAAATTGCTAAAATAGTGGATTTTCAGTTCTAGCTTCACCAAAAAATAAGTTGGTGAAGTAATGAATATGTCAATAGGCTTGGATTAGCTATTTAACAACATACATATAGTTCAAAATCACACGGTACATATAATAAAGAAATATATAATTTTATGATAGATATATGTATATATATATATTTGGTTTGTTTTTGGGACAGGATCTCACTGTGTAGTCCAGGGTGGCCTTCAACTCCTGGTGATCCTCCTGACTCAGCCTCCCAAGTGTTGGGATTACAAGTGTGCAGCACCACACCTTGGTTTTATGAATTATATGGACTAAAATAAAAGAGACAAAAATCCAGATTTTCACATACTTTCTTCTGATTTCAAATGTCACCAATTCACAGAACTTTTAAATTTACTAAATCAAATGTTTTAATGACAGCTAACTCTAAGTACTTGTCAGTTTGCTCCTCTGGACTTGGGTGTGAAAAACTGAAAGGTTAGTTGTGTTGAGACTGCAAGGTACTGAATTCCAAGCTAAAGATATCTCCTAATTTGTTAAGCAGAGAGAGAAGTAGTAACTGAAGATGTTGCTACAGTGTGCTGTGCTAGACAGTGATGAACATGGCAGAAGTCCACCGTGGTTTGGGGGTGAGAAGTACAGGAAAGATGGCTATGCTGGCAGAGTGGGATTCAAACACGAACCACTGTGACCTGCGTACATGATACTTGCTTACCACCATTATAAAGTATTTTTCAGAGTACTTCAATAGAAGGCACACTTCTCTAAGGACAAAGGCACTTCTTGGGATCCTCCCAAAGGTTAATCCAGTGGTGGCTTATCAGTGACCGTGGATTCTGTGATCTGTGAGGCTTCATAGCACAGCCCTTCTCCTCTCCTTCCTGAGTTCAGGTGCACCTCACACACAGTGAGACTCAGCTCCCAAGTAGTGTGTTGATATTCATCACTACCTGGGCCAGATTGTGGGCATTCTGAGGAGCACAGACTTTCCCCTCTACTTAGAACCCTAGAATAGTGCTGGTTCAATCCAAACTCTCTCACCCAGAGGATGGAATAAGATTTTAAAATCAGGTCCAGAAATTTTAAGTGTTTCTTTAATGTATAAGGTTTCAGGTTCACTTATTCACTCAATATATATTTTATCATGTACCTATGCAATGCCAGGCCCTATGAGATACTCACATATGAGTAAAATACCTTGCTTCACAAGGAGTATATAGTGATTTGTTTATTGGTGAAGTCATGATCTGGGAATAAAGTACATGCTACAATGCAAAGAACAAAGTGGTATATTTTATAATGGAAGGTGTCATGGTTTGGGGTTTTTGCAAGGGGAACAATATAATACAGGACACATATTTTATAAGATTATTTGTAATAGTCACTCAGAGAGTCATATATAAAGAGAGAGCAGGAAACCTATCAACATACTAAATACCAAAGATCCGCGGTCTGGATCCCATGGAAATGCCCTGCATGAGTCCAGCTGAAAACCTAGAGCTCATAACAATGCCTCCCACGAATCCAAACGGAGGCCCAGAGCCCACGACAACATCTCCTGCAGGCCTGTTTCGTGGATCTGTGCTGGGAAGGCCCAAACATCAGCGGTGGAAGCTACAATGTCTGTGCCAGTGGGATGAAGGATCTGTGCCAGCAGGCTGAGGGCTCCACACTGGAGCCAGGAAGAAAGGCTGAAAGTAAGAACCAGAGCTCCAGCAGAAAGTACTATAGCTACCAACAGTGAGTCCTGAGCTCGTCTGGTGATGACAGCTGAGTTCCTGTCAGGAAAGCCAAAGCTGCAAGCTTCTCCTGGAGACTGAACAGTGCACTATCTTCCCCTCTGGAGCTAGGAAGTAATGCTCAAAGTGAGGGTCAGAGCTCCCCAAAAGTGAACTGGAGCCACTTTTTTTTCCTCAGTGACAAGGTCCTGAGCTCCTTGGATGATAACTGCTGAGTTCATCAGGAAATTCAGTATGACAAGCTCCTCCAAAAGAACCAACAGCTCCCTGAAACTTCTCAACAGCTTCCATCCAACAGGCTCCCAACAGGTTCTACCACTTCCCAACAGCCTCTTAAATTCTTCTCCAGTTTTGCCTCTTATGCTGCTGGCAACAATCCTGAGGGGGTCCTCCCGCACCCAGCATCACACTGGTGCAAGTCAGCTGGGTATTGTTAAAAGTTGACCAGCAGTTGTCAGTCCACCACAGAAACTGTGTAAAATTCTGATTCTATGTGTTTTGGTGGAAGGAGAAACTAAATGTATTTAAAAGATTTAGAGAAAGTTTTAAAGAAGAGGCACTTGAAGTAGGTTTTAAGAGGTAAGTAGGATTTATTTATTATAAGAAAGTGAGAGTAACAGTGGCATTCCTGATAGAGGCAGTGGCATAAACATGAAGGCTGCAGGAGTGATATTTACTATTCACCTTCTCAGGAACACAGGCTGAATGCTCAAGCACTGGGAAATAAGACTGGAAAGAGGAGTTGTGGCCCTACATCTAGTCAGTCTTTCAACCATGTTTGCTTGAATTACTCAGCTTAATCGGCTCTGTTTAGAAAGATGATATGATACTAAGTGAGTTTAGGGAAAGTTATGGTGTTCCAAAGTGTGCTGTAGGTATCACCCATGGGGTACGAGATGATATGAGGTGGCTTATGAATGAACATTTATTTAAGAGCATCATCTCATCATCATGTGTTAAACTCACAGAGACAAGAGTGCATTGATATGTGAAAATGAGAACTGAGAAGGAGTGAGATGCTCACAGAAGGAATGGTTAGCTCCTAGAGGGTAAAGAAGGTGAAGGACCCAGACACCCAAGCCCCCTCTAGGTAGCTCCGTTTGTGTCCTTTTCCCTGAACAAGTAGTTTCTTTCTTGTAAAAGAAAACTGCCTGTTTTTCTTTTAAAATAGAGGCATTACGGCATGTACATTCCTTAATGTTATTTGATCTTTAATAATAATACCAACTTCTTCTGTTTATCAAGTACTAACATAGATTCTTGGGTGAGCAAAACCAGGTATATCTTCAGAGAACTTTCAGTCTGTTGGGATGGCACACATTCAGCAAAGAAATCCCGAATAAATAACTTCTACAGTAGGTGGCATACAAAGGAGTGGTAGACAGTGACCTGAGATACAGGAAAATTTGTCTGAGTCACAGAGCCTAGGAAATTTTCCTTTCCTTTGAGCTGATTTCTGAGATCTGAAGATTGAGTAAACTGTGGGAGCAGTATACTGAAGATCATTCCTCATAGAGAAGACGGCCTTTGAAATTCCCGGTAAAGAACTAAGATAACGAGCTCGGATCCGGGGAAGATGGCGACCAGGTGAGCAGCAAGGGAGCGAACCTCCTTGATGGGCGCCGCCAGCTCGAGACAGACTTGGCGAGCGTGAATGCCGGGACCTCGGCTGGGAAGTTTAGACTGGGCGTATTTCTCTGGGATGCCGGGGGAGATGTGGTAGGGCGGGCCAGGCTGCCGGGGCGAGAGGTGGGAAAGCCCCAGACGCTGGGAGCCAGGGACGATCCCCGCGGGGAAGAAGCTTGGCTCGGTCCAAGCGCAGTGGGAGCGCGGCCGCCTCGGTCCCTCCCGCCTCCCGAGCCGGTGCAGCCCCCGGGCGACTCCCGACGGAGGTCGGCTTGCTGGCGGCGGAGACGCCCGGCAATCCCACGTTTCGCGCGTGTCGGGCGAGCCGCGTGGGGGGCCCCAAACACCGCCGGAAGCGGGGAGAAAGATTTGCTGGGTCCTAGCGCCCTGAGAGCGCGGACGGCTCGATCCCTCCCGCCTCCCGAGACGGCGCAGCCCCCCGGCGACTCCCGACAGAGATCAGCTTGTTGGCGGCGGAGACGCCCGGCAGTCCCACATTTCGCGCGTGTCGGGTGAGCCGTGCGGAGGGCCCCAGACGCCGCCGGAAGCGGAGGAAGGGATTTGCTGGGTCCTAGCGCCCCGAGAGTACAGACGGCTCGATCCCTCCCGCCCCCCGACCCGGCGCAGCTCTCCGGCGACTCACGAGGGAGATCGGCTCTCTGGCGGCGGCAATGCCCAGCGGTCTCACGTTTCGTGTGCATCGGGCGGGCCGCGCAGAAAGCCCCAAAGGATAGACTGGCACCTTGGAACCTTCATGCCTGCAGGGACTCCAATAACTGGTGAGATATCGGCGCTTGCGACCAGATCACCGAGTGGGGGAGGAGATCCATCCCTATACCTGCAGGGAACCCTGGGAGGGTGGGGGAGCAGTC
>PVLD010024719.1:0-24956 GCA_004027595.1 Dinomys branickii
GGCATCATTTGGAGGGAAATGAGGGAAAATAACAATTCACGACGCCAACTCCGCACCGTGAAAAATTTCCATAATCCGTCCTGCGAAGAGAAGCTAGAAAACATTCATTTTATAATTATAAGATCAAGAAACACATATACGTACGCTGGTAAGATGGTAAAAACTACATGGATCTAATTACTAAGAGTATGATTACTATCCAAAGATTGTAGAAGTTTCAGTTCATAGACAGCTGACCCCAGGACATGGTGGCATGGTGCAAGGGCATCGCAGAGGACAAATGTCCCCGGGAAGCAGGTAGGAGACAGCAAAGCGGTAAGCAGCAGTACCAGCCTGCCTTTCCTCTGCCTTTACAGTGTATCCCACCTAGGCTCTAAGCCTATCACCCGCTGCCCCCCACACCTGGGGTGGGACTCCCGTTATACACACTCAGCACTATGCTAATTCCAGTCAGTGGATGACTCCAGTGTCACACGCTCTCCATCCAGCCAACTCGAAAAAACTCTACCTATGAACACACGAGGCTTTGGAGGAAATCTGTCTACAAGCCGTAACAGATACTCATATGTTCTGTTGCATTCAATCACTTGCAATATGTTGTCTTTATTGAAGTACAGTACAGTCCCTTGGTATCTGTGGACAACTGGTTCAAGAATTCCTTCCCCACCCCCATAGGTACCAAATCCACAATGCTCAAGTTGATTATATAAAATTGTAGTAGAATGTGCATATACCCACCTACCTCTTCCTGTATACATTAAAGAATTTCTAGATTACATATAATTTCTAATACAATGTAAATAGTTGTTATACTAAGTAGTTGTTATACCATATTGTTTAGTCAATGAAGAGAGGAAAAGATCTATTCATATTTAATACAGAGCCAATCTGAAAAAATGTTTTGATCTGCAGTTGGTTTAAAATTTGGGCGCAGAGGTAAGACTGGATGTGAAAAACTTAACCTTGCACAGGTGGTCACTGGAAGATCAGTGTTTTAATAACCTTTTCAGATAAATGTGGATATTTTTCTTTGATACACCATGACTTACCATGTAGTACTCTCACAGAGATTAATTTAAATGCCAAATCTGAAAACTTATTGATGAAATCGATTGATCTGTGTCATCCTTTTAATAGATCTTTTACCCGTATATTTTGTAACATGATGCACTGGTTGTTTGGCGAATATCAGCTCACTCATGGTGGTCCTGTAATTAGTAATACATTTTATCATAAATAATCAACATATCACACACATTAATATTATCCCTGAAAGCTGACAAATTCACTATGGTGAATCCGAGTTCTCCAAAATTTTAAGTTTCACTTGAAAGCTGGAATTTTTACCATTAGCAATAAATTTTGTCAGTTTTCTCCTTTGAAACAACAGGTTTATTTTAAAGAAAATATCTGGCAAATACCCAAATCTGACTAACCAGTTTCCTGTCATTTGTTTTTTTTTCAGGTAAGCATGTTCTGTGAGAAAAGTGGATTATTTACCAAAAAATAGAAAAATTACAATGAATTTCATTAAATTGAAAAAGAGTTTTCAAAAAATTATCGAAAAAGTGGATGGATTATCAAACTCTGAACTAATAGAACTTTTTTGGAGGTCGACGTTGAGGATGAGGAATGGTGATCCGCATCTTTTACCCGGACACTGCAGGTCATCGTGATGGATTACATAACCAGTTTGTTCGACAAAAACACACTGAACAACGGCCATGAGCAGGACATTGTTGTTACTGGTCCTGAGTATAACAAAGCAGCGTTGGGAACTTACATTTTAATAAGGTAAAGCAGATTATAAACATTGAAATAGCTTACTGCAGTTCCAGGTAACTTAACAGGTATAAGGAAAAATAGCGCTTATTCCACTGAGCTATATCCCCAGCCCACTGCAACAATGTCTTGCTTTGTCATCCAGGCTAGCCTCAGATCCTCCTGCCTCACCCTGAGATTTCAGGCATTTTGACATCATGCATAGCTGACAAATTGTATTTTTAACTAGTTCCAGGGTGCCTGGCTCCACTGAAGCCTCCACAGGCTTCCTGCAGCAGCCCAGGAACTAGATACTAACAAAAGATAAATGGACTCTGATCCTATAGGTCTGGTAGGAATTCCTGGTTCCCCTTCTCGTTGTGATTCTTTCTTTTTCTTCAGCTATAATTCTTAAAATAAGTTAATTTTTTTCGTCTTGTTGAGACAGGGTCTTACTATGCAGTTGAGGCTGGCCTTGAGCTCACTTTGCAACTCAAGCTGGCCTCAAACTTGCAAGGATCCTCCTGCCTCAGCCTCCCTCCTGAGTGCTGGGATTACCGGTGTGCGCCACCACATCCAGCTAACAGAAATTAAATCCTTGGAGTCTCTGTATGCCAACAGGGAAATTCAGGGGGTGCAGCCATTCGATCCACTGCTCTTGCCAGCTCTGTTCCCACTCCCTGTCTTCTCTGAGTCAAGACTTTCTTCATAAAGCTAACTGATTGTAGATTGTATTGAAATAGAGAAATTGAGGGGGTGGAGATGGAGGAAAATGACTGATAGTGCAAATACTTAGCAAATAATAGAATTATTTTTAAAGACTACTAATATTTCCTTCCCTCCTGTGTCTCTTCTCAGCAGTCAGCATCTTGGTCACCTTTTCTTTGACTTTAGCTGGCACCACCCACAGCCCTTTCCCTCCCACAGCTTTTCTTCCGCTTTTATCCTTCTATTTATCTTTCTTAAGTAGATATTTTAATTCTAGGGTCCACTTATACAGTTCTACCCCATCAAAATTGGCAAACACTGGGGCCTTGGGTGACCAGAATTTGTGCTCTCTAGGTAACATGTGAAAGGTTTTAACGGACAAAGACATTTTGCTTCTGTCGTATAACAAGCTCATAAAACTATCTACCTCTACATATATTTGGAGGAATAAATGAGATACCAAGCATGGTGTGCCTGGCTCAGTGTTTGAAAATGGTATATGATCAATAAATAGCAATTCTTGCTCTTCCTCTCTTTCAGCGACCAGTCCTTGCGATTTATGTTTTTTTGTGCCTTCAAGACAATCGCAGAAAGCAGCTAGTCTGCAGTTGGCAGTCATTCCCAAATAAACACAGCCTTACTCATCTTGGTGTCCCTTGGGAACTCAGTACATATTAGGGTTCGATACATAAGGGTTGATAAGGACACACAAATGGGTTTTGATCACTTATATTGGTTGCCTTGGGAGCCGAGGATAAGGGCATATGCTGATGGGTCAAAGTACAATAAAGAACGTTAATAGGCTCTCTAGATGTGTTTGCATTTCCATCTCCCTGTCTCTACCAATCAGTTCTCATCCAATAGCTTAAAGACTGAAAAGCTTAGATTTAATGTTCTAACTCAAACTCAATGTTCCAAAAGCCTCGCAGCCTGACAGCAGTAAAGTATTTAAGTCTATTAGTGTATGGTTCCAGGAATTTCACAGAACACTTTTGTCAAGTGATTTCCAGCGTGGACATATTAAAATGCATTTATCTTATCTGTCTTAAAAGACCTTGAAATGGAAACAGGTCACTAAAGGGATTCAGTCAGAGAGTCAGATCCTTTTTATGAGACCTTGTCACTCAGCTTTTAATTTATGACAGTTACTTGCCAACGGAGATAGAAGTTACCAATTGATCCAAGAGATTGGCAGTTCTTGGCAGAATTCAGCAAATGTAAACCAGACACTGGAATGGGTTTTAAAATTAACCTTGCTACTCTATCTTCTCTTCCGCCCCCAGATCTGGGAAAACACTCCACTGACAGTCAAACACTGAGAGAATGTTTAAAAGCTGTACCTACTATGGTTCCAATCTAGAACATTTGCTTGCTAAGTCATATTTAGCTATCACTCTGCAAACCTCTGCCCACCACTAATTATCCCAAAGATTTCTCCTTCCTCAGTATGAGCTCTGTCAATGCTCCCTTTAGAGTTAGGTCCCCTGCCTTATTCAATTTCTTTGCTTCCATTTTAGGCAGCATAAAGCCTTACATGTAGTAGAAAAAAGTCAACAAATATTTAAGCACAAAGAAGAAACTGAATATTTGTAAGATTTAAAATTTGGATTCCACTGAATTTGTTTACAACTTTGGTATAATATTACGCATTTAGGTTTTGGCATTCTGGGAAGTAAGTTGGAGCTTATTATAAGAATATACAGACTAATTACCCCTCAAATTCTCTGTCTTCTCACAGGAAAACAAAATGTTCTCAGAGACCACTTTATTAAATTCTAAACATGCCCCTATCATCAGGGCTGTCTACTCTATTTGCTTAACATCAAATTTCAAGTGCTCCTTTCTGTATCCAGGATTCATATTAAAGTTTGCAGTTAAAGCCCATGATTTGATTGCATTCTTCTAAGTAGGGAAACTCTCAGCTGGGTCATAATGTTTTATGTCCTATCAACCAAATTACTTATGTACAAACTGTTCCACCATCACATAGACACATAGGAATGATAGAATCAGGATAGTCCAGGGAAAACACTGCGTTAACAATCAAATGCTGAGTTGATATTTAGAAGCTGTACCTCTTATGGTTCCAGTCTAGGACTTCTGCTTACTAAATCATCAAATGTCTGGGATACTATATTGCCATCCACTTCCATTAGAGGAAAAGCTAGCTTAAGTGAGGCACATGCCAAGAAACCCTCCGGAGCGAGCTATTCCTTTTCTCCTTTCCTTTCTCCCTTCCTCTATTCCTCCTTCCTTCCCCCCCCTTTCCCCCCCTTCTTCCTTCTGCAGAAAGGAACAAACAAGACTGTGTCACTCCATTGTGCCGGGAGCTGTATACAACCCACCGGGTCAAAACCTTGTTGTTTTGATGCAGTTTTTCATTAGCAAATGACATTGTATTCCTGGTTGATTCCTCTGACCAAGATTTCTATTAAGTTAATAGAAAAGATTAAATCAAGATAATGAAAAGATTTATAAGCCCCTTAATGCAATCCTTCATTTGCAAATCTAATTACCGTGACAGGCAGAGGGCTGAGTCATCCTTCTTCCGTGATCAGGAAGTTTTCTATTAGGTGGGACCCACCTCTGGGGAAAGAAGAAATATCACTAAGGTTTCCAGGCTCCACTTCAGTAAAATGGACTCAGTGAAACAGGTTGATGTCTGTAAGTGGGCATTAGTGGTAGCAAGTGAAGACGTGATGCAAGGCATTTCTGAGAATTTTCCTTCCCTTTCCTCATATTCTTCAAGTGGATAGGCTGATATACATTGGTAAGGATAGTCCCCAGCTGAAAGATGAAATAAATGCACACAAATGACCAGTCCATTGAGGCCGAAAGCAACAGCTCAGAAAGGATAGCCTTGCCCTGGAAGAGACTGTGACTTGGAGGAAGTAGGAAAAGGCTATCTCCTTGGTACAGAATGAGAACTGGCCCTGGAGAAAACAGAGAGAGGCTCTTCATCGGGTACCCTCCTGCCCATAAATGCTGCCTTTCTTTTTCACTTAGGAATTAGTTGGCATGAGAACATTTTAATTGCCGTCAGCTCTGGGAGGATGTAATCACTCATGTACCAGTGGGACTCTAATCACTTTAATTTCCCCATGTAGTGAGGTTTTAGAGGCAAGTAGAAGGTGTGGGAGGTAGTGTAAATGCAGTATGTTTCTCATCTTTCACGCAGACATTACATGCTTTAGTCCAGAAGGAAATGTCTATATTGTTTTAAGTTATAAAATCAACTTCAGGCGATACAACCAGATGAGAAGACTCTAGCTTTCTATTTTAGAAGCCCCCGTGTCATTAATTTTTTTCTTTCTCCTACCATGTACAAATATCCCTTTAATGAAAATAAAAGCACTAGTTTCAAATGCTTTTTAAAGGTCACTCTTGTCAATAATAGATTAAGGTAATTGCGGTACATCTACACCATGAAATATTAAGTAGTCGTTGGAAATGTTTCGGTGGGGCGGACCTACCTGTTCTGAGGGGAAAGATGTTTAAGAGAGAAAACTGCAGAAAAGTAGTTCCGTCCAATGCGGGTAATCTCTCATTTGTGCAAGAAGAAAATTATTGGTATAGAGTGACCTTTTTTCTAGGTTTTCCAGAATAGTCCTGGCTTGTGCTTTTTGTTATCACTAGTGCTCTTAGCCACTTACTCAGTTTGAACCATAAAGTACATGAAGACCCATGTCTTGTGTGTCCATGGGTGTATATGAAGAAAATCACTGGTGAGGGTTATTGAATAAAGGTGGGAAGGAAGGACTTCCTTTCTTTACTATGTATGTTTCTGAATTTAGTTTTGTAGTGAGCATGTTTTAGTCTGCTTTGGTTTTGGAATAGTTTTGGAAGGGATTTAGCAAATAATTCAGGAATATATTCTCTTCATAAAACTTAAAAAGATACATATAAAACAAATCACCCTCATATTCCAGTGTATTTGTCTTTTTTCTGTTGCTAATAGCATGATACCATAGAATGGACACATTATAAAGTACAGAGGGTTATTTTGATTCACAGTTCTGATCCAAGGTTCAGGGTCACTTGCAGCGCTGCCTTCTTACTGTAGGGGTCTTGAGATGGCACAGCACATCACATGCCAAGAGGCAGAGTTATGCATGTGTATGTGAAACTCTTAACGTTTACTTTCTTATAAAACCACCAGGGTTCAATCATGATAACTCTACCCCAGAACTCTAATTTTAGTCACCTCTCGAAGACCCCATCTCTAAACACCAAGGTCAGATTGCGTTTCCACACAATGAAGATTAATACTTCACAATGAAGAGTAAACTCCGAGAGTCTTTGAGGGGACAAACCATATTCCAACCATAACACCTAGCTTTCATACCAGAGATCACTTCTAAAAATCTCATGAACAAACATTAAGTTCTTCAAGTAAATGAGATTAATTTGTATTTTAAACTTCACTTTATATCTTCAAGAACTTTCTATGTCTACACAGTTTTTTCTATGTCTACACAGTTTTTCTTCCTATATACCAGTCTATAGGAATGTGGGTACAATATCTCCACAAAACTCACATGTTGAAAATCTAAACCCTAGCACCTCACAATGTGAATGTTTTTGAAAATACAGGTTTTAAAGAGATAGTTTAAATAAAGTCTTATGGCTGGGCTCTAATCTGATATGACTTGAGTCCTTATGAGAAGAGGAAACAGGGACAGAGATAGATACAGGGGCTCTCGCATGGGAAGATACAGGAGTATGACACTCGTCCAACAAGGCAAGGAGAGTAGCCAGACTCAAAAGAAATGAACTCTCCTGACACATTTGTCTCAGGCTTTCAGCCCTACACAACATGCTTCTGTTTAAGCAACTCAGTCCATGGCACTTCAACTGTGGCAACCCCAGCAAAATAGTATACATGATAGTGATTTACCGTAATTTACCTAACTATTGCCCTACTGATGGACATAACTCACTTTTCTCCCCCTTTTTTCTATCACAAATAATTATGCAGTGAAATTTTCATGCATTGTTTTGTGCTCCTTCGCACAAGCTTTTTTTTCTTTTGGTCTCTGGTGTGAGAATTCTCTTTAATAGAAAGAAGTGGAATTGCTGGTTTAAACAAGTCTACATCTTTTAAAATAAAAAATAATCCTACTAAGTGATCCACAAAACTGTCTATAATAATTTTGTTTCCATGAATGCTGTAAGAAAGTGCATGCTTCTGTGCATTCTCATCCATGTGAAATACAAAATTTTAAAAATTGCCAAATTTGGCCACAAAACGTATGCTGTTTGGCATATTTTGCATTGTATGTTTGCCCATAATATTGGATGAATTTTTAGCATTGAGTTTAATATATTTTCTAATCATAGCTTCTCTGCAAAAACTGAGGAGGGATGAGATATGCTGCTTGGTTCTTAACACCAGTAATTGGACTTTTGAATACGAGGACAGACGGTTCCGCAGTGCAGTCCTTGGCTTGAGTTGGAGACACGAAGTGGCCTAGATGCCCTTTTAACAGCACTGCCTGCAGGGTCTGTTCTATGTCTCTACAATCTACTACAGCCTCTGTGTTTGAGGTGCATTTCCACCTGACTTTCACTGCATTGACCTCTTACATTTTGGGATGTGCTATACCACTCGTAAATCCTATCTATTGGCTTTTAGGGAATTTTTCATAATTTCTTATTGAGACCATAGTATATTTTCTGACGTGTTAAAGATATAAACTTAACATAATTCCTGAGAATTAGAAGCAGAAAAATCAATTGTTCAAACTGTCATCTTTCTCTAATCTCCTGTGCGGTATAATCACATTTGAAATAGGCAAGTAGTAGGTAGACAGACAATTGATTCCAATCCAGTCACCTTCTACTCAATCAGCATCTGCTCAAGAGTGAGGATAAATGGGGACTAAAAACCAAGTGGCCCATAGAATCAGCATCTGTCTGTGCTCTGTGTGAGTCTAGTGTTTTAAGATGTGTATTTTTTGGTACAATATGGCCCCTGAATGCAAGCCAACTACTTCATCTGGTGCTTAACTGAAGAGGCAACAATCTGTTCCAACAATGGAGTAATTGTGCTGGAACTTCACAGTTACAATAGTTTAGTCTTTCATGTGGCATCTTCTGTAGAATTTTCAGTGGCAATGTGACTATATATAGGATATTTACTCTTAGCTGTTAACTTTTTAGAACCTATCCTTCACCTATGACATGAAAGGCATACCTCCGTTGTATTAACAAAATAATTTAAAAATTTTAAAAATAATAAAATACTTCAAAACAGCATGTAATTGAGGTCATTATAGAAGAAATATTTTTGTTTTGAGGGTGGGCTGTGTAGAGAAATGACCTAGTAAGTGATTCAGAAAGACAGAAGCAGTAAACTAGAGAACACTATATAACCCACAGCCCAGAAATTAACAAGATGGGACCATGCAGTTAGGCCTAGAAGCCAAACTACATCTTTAATATTATATTTATTGAAAAATGTATCCTAAGGTCTAACATCAATCTTATTTACTCAAAGCATGGGATAGTCCTTTGTGGTATTATTTCCAGATTCCTGCCAGGAATTTAATACTTATTTCTTTTGCCATCTGTCACTTAACTGTGTCTCTCAGATTTCTTTCAACAGTAAAGTTGCTAAAAATGTACTTATGTAAATCATAGATAAAAATGTTAAACAGAGCAAAGCAAAGAGAACCGTGTAATGTTTTGGAGGGAGGCGTTCTACTTCTCTGCAGGTTAGAACTCTTAGGAATCTTGAAGATGAAGGGATTATTCAAAGCACCCTCTGCAACCTTCACATTATGAAGAAACAGACCTGGAAAACAGGTTGACTGGTTCAAGATCATAAAACTAATTTTTCAATTATTCAATGTGTGTGTGTGTGTGTGTGTGTGTGTGTGAGATTTTATATTTTGCTTATGTTTGTATTCAGTGGAAAGCCCAAATCTCCCCCTAACTCTAAGGCCAGTGCTGAACTCCCCAATTTCTTTGACAATGAATCATTAAACCATTATTGTCTGAGTACAGATATGTGTGTGGTTCTCAAACCCTTTTATTATTTTCATCCATCTGTAAGGATATCATAGGTTAATCCATGACATATTTGTTAATCCTAAGAGATACTTGACTGTGGGATTCACTTGACCTAAAAAGGGAGTGACTTTACGAATTTAGCGTGACACTGTTGTGATGGGTTTGTTTTAATGTATCTGTTTCACTCCATCCCGGTTCTATCCATTCTTCTAGTCACCCAGTGTAGGCAGTCGTATCTACTGTGGCGATTCCTAACAGATATCATCAGCCTTTGTATTTCTTTCCTCTATTTCCTGTGCTCTCCAAATGTTTTGATGTAGATCCTCACTCTATCTCATTTTGTAACCACAACAGTCTGCCAACTAATTTCTATCTTCTACACCTCTGATTGCCAGTATCCTCCCTAGCGTGCTTTTTCAACCCAGTTTTAATCAAACATCAGGCCACATTAGCCTGTCGCTAATCTTCTGCCTCTCTTTTTCTTTTTATATTAAATATCCAAGGGTTTTCCCCAGTTGTAACCAATTAGATGAAGCAAAGAAGGAGGAGAAATATCAGGGCAATACTGTAGAATAAGAATGAAGGCTGGACCGAGATGTGATGCAATATCTGAAACTGAAAGATCTACTCGCTCCTGTCTCTTCTAGAAATATTGTTACTTAAATATTGTCTCTTTCATGCTCCAACCGTGCTGCCTATTTTCGTTGAGTCTCACCCTTCATTGGCACCACTTACAGCACTCACTCCAAACTGAACTTACCCGGCCTGTCTATCCTGCTTGTAGTCACCCACCTATGGATGTTACTATTCCCATGGCAACCAATCTCTTCCCCATACTTAGCAAACTCTGATATAGTGTCCATGTCATGCAGAAAAGGCACATTATTGAAATATTCCTTTTCTCTTTTTATTTGCTCTTCATAGCCTTAAGTTAAGAAACTTGCACCTGTTGGAGAAGCTCAAGGCATTTGCTAAATTTCCACCCATCAGTGCTTCCACTTCCTTGGTTGTTACATTGGTCTGTGGGTCCCACGTTATAATCTTGAGGAAAGGGAAGTGTATGGCTGTATGTTCTGATCCATAGGAGGTCTCACACATGCCTTCCACTTTCTCTTTTCCTATCCCGGGAGGCTCTGAGATTTAAGACAGCATTACTTCACCACGCAGAAAAGCCAACCCGTCCACTGGAGTTTGTGTAAAGCTGTTATTGATTTAAAGCCACTGAAATTATAGGATTTAGTTGTTCATGTAGCAGGGCCACATTGATCTGAGCTCACTCTTAGTTATTCATTTGAAATTTGAAAATTGTCCCTGAGAATTCACTGGTTGCAAATAAGGAAGCAAGATATAGCAGATTAATTTGAAAGAAGTCATTCAAGAACCTACAATCCTTCTCAAGTGAAGCTCTGTTGTTACATTTTAAATGCTAAACAAATGCTATAGACGCCCAAGATGATAATTAAAGCAATCGGAAGGAAATATGTTTCCCACGCACAGATATAAATTTATCCAAGAACTAGGTTGCACCCTTTCCAGTATTCTTTCAAAACTCTTAATTATAGAGATTACTAGCTCAAGGAACAGGAGGTTAAACATCTGCTTCCTTAAATGGAGCCAAAAGCTCAAAACAAATAGGCTGAATCATACTAAAAGCAAAGAATGAGACGCTAAAATTAAACCTCTCCACCAGCATCTCATACTTCTAATGAAACAGTCTTCTATGTCAGCTACTTAGTGCAGAGGGGCACGGTTAGGTAGTGTGTTCCATTCAGAGAGGCCTTCCTCACTGCCCCGTGGACACTCCTATTCTGTAATCCCCTTCTCCTCTCCCCTCCCTCCCCTCCCTTTCTTTCCTCTCCCCCGCTCTCCTCTTTTCTCTTCTACAGTTCTGTTGTTTTTGCTTCTTCTTTGAATGGCTTACCATAGTTTCAGACCTGTACCCTTGCCTGCATCTGGTTCTTTGAGAACGCTACCAAAAGCTACTTTTCCTATACTCTGACGGAAGGACTCGAGGTGCCCCTGATTTCCCAGCCCTTTTCTCACGGCCTCTTTCTATCCAATGCCTGAAATGTCCATATTTATTACTTTGATAATACAAGCTTAAGATCTCTTGATTTTTTTTCAGGGGGATGGGGAAGGGTCTCCCTATACAGTTCAGGCTGGCCTTGAACCCAGTATGTAGCCCAGGTTGGGCTTGAACTCTCAGTAATCCTTCTGCTTCAGTTTCCTGAGTATTTGGATTACAGGTGTGAGCCCACTACACCTCCCTAAGGTTTCTTAAGTTGTGAAGATCATTATTTAAATGCTTATGACTCTGCATATGAAGTATACATTGCAGGAGATTTCCCATCTCTTGACTGTTAGCCAAGTTAGAAGACTGAATAGAAATGAAAGGCACAAAGAAAGAAGGGCAATGTCTGCCAGAGAAGATAAGGACAACAAAGGCAGACTCAGGCAGGCACATTCCTGCTCTGGAGTTGGAATGTGACGGTGCCATACTACCTGCCCTCAGAGGATCCCCTGAGTGAGCCGCTTCCTCACTCTTCAGTCCCTCCAGTCCCACTTTCCTTCTGCCATATCAGTCACGGACTCTGACAAAAACCCCAGATGAAAAAGTTGCTGATGGCCATTGAAGAACACTGATCTACCTTGGTGACCTTACTCCATCTCTGCAGGACACAATTTGGCTTCTATAGCGAATTCTTAATTGTAGCTCCAAGAGTCATCGAATTTTTCTTCTTTCTCTACATTTTAAGATAACATATGAAGAAGTGAACTTTAAATATTTTGCCCAAAGATATTACCAGGATTGAATTTGGCTTTTGTTTATATCTTTGTGAAACAATTCACTGGGTTGATAAAAGTTTTATCTTTTAAGGGCCATAGATTGCATACGTGTGCTTTGCACAACACTTGAAACTTTTGCTTATGAAAATATATTTTATTACCTTTTCTTATTGCTAATAGGCCAAAAAAAAAAAAATCCTCTCCCTATAAGTCACTAGGTATTAGGAAACTAATGTAGAGAACGTTAAAAGAAGTATGCTAGTTCATAAAAAGGAGTGATCAGGCATTTGCAGCTGGCTTGTAGGCATTCCCAGTCCTCTCCAGTTTCAGGTGGATCATACCCTGCATTTATGTAGAAAAGAAATTGAAAAGGGAACAGTGCTTTCCCACATCAATGCAGCATTCTAGAGAAAAAGGATACATCTGTAGGGTTTCCTTTTGCTTTCTTTGCTTAGAATATTTTAAAATTTTTGCTAAGTTGGCTTTGTTTGCCAACCTCCCTCACCAAGCTCAACCCCAGATATTACATCTAACTGTTTCAGTGAGAAGAAAGTTCATTTACTGACAGAAATGAACACAGTAGAGAAGATGATACAATAGACTGTAAACTTCTTACATTGACGTCCTAACACCATAGTGATCCGATTAGGAGGTGCGGCACGGATGAGGTAATTGGGCCATGCTGGAGGAGCTCTGTGAAAGGAAGGACACCCTCCCAGGACTAGGACAGAGAGCTAGCTAACTCTGCCATGGGAGGATACAATGAAAAGGTGGCAGTCTGCAGCGCAAATAGGCTCCACCAGAATCTGACCATGCTGGCACCTCAATCTTAGATTTCAAACCCCCAGAACAGTGGGAAATTACAGGTCACTTAAGAGGAGCATCCTCTGGATTGAGTAGTTTGAATAACAAAGGCAGGCTCCCTGGGGAACCTCTGCTAACTCTTAAGAACTGGCTGTGCTTGGGAGGAGCAGTATCTCTCAAGACAGAAAGACTTTTAAGATTTCAACACATCATAATGCTGGCATTTTTTTGAAAAAAGCAATATGCTAAATAATACAGAAGCATAAAAATAAAACATTAAAAATCTTGCTCATTTCACCTGAAACAAGCTGTTGGTTGTGTATTCTTCATTTTTGCTATATGAAAATATGCAAAGGAACATATGACACTCAAATGTAGTATTTTAATAATAAAAGTTGATGTAGGTTTTGCTTATCTCTTGACTTCATTTCATCAATAGCATTCAATGTTAATACATGTTGACATAACACTTATGTACTTGTAACATAGATAACCTAATTTATTCAGTCAATCTTTCTTTACAGGCCCGTAGGCTATGTTCAGGTTTGCTGGGTTCTATTCCTTAAAACAATTGCATCCATGGTTTTATTAATATATTCTTGTTTGTTACTCCTTGTGTTTCCATACTTTTATTTCCCCATGCAATTGGTAAGTCAATGAGCACCTTGTCAATGTTTATAGATATATTAGAGAGTGACAATTATGTTTTCAAAATGCCTTAGCCATTGAAACCGACAGTAGTGACATGGGGGGAATAAACATAACTCCCAACCCGCTAGAGGTCTGATACACCAACCTCATGTCCCCCAAAATCAAAGAATGAATTCTAAGGAGTAATGGAAGAGTTGGAAAATTTTATTGAGCTAGCTCCTGAAAGACAGGAGGGGACCTGAAAGTGGGCTGCTATGGACCCCACCTCACAGAGGAAGCTTTATAGGACAAAATCATGAGGTGGGTACAATGTGGGTCAAAACTATGATCAACCAATAAGATTATAAGTATAGCCACTGAGGTATTATTGATCCAATGGGGAAGCAGTTCACATAGCAAAGTAAATGGAAAGAACAAAGACCTTTTCAGGAATGGATGAATTAGGAAGTCCTGGTCACCCCCTGGCGTGACTGATGTCTACCTAGGCTTCACTGGACCAGGTGATAGCCATTATAGTATAACCTTTGATTTATTGCTTATCCCTTGGGGAGGCATGTAGTTCTGGTCATGCCGTCTTTTTCTTGAGGCCTGGCCTTCAATAGCTGCACCCGCAGCCACAGTTGTGATGTGTTCTCATGTTCTGCCCTGACTCCCTTGAGAGCCTATCCCTGTCTGACTGCCTATAACACTTCTACGTGACCTAGCTGTCCATAGTAGTAGCAATGTGTGGAAGTACCAATTTTACCTGGTTTACTACTTTTTGATTAGTACCAGGCGTTACAATGGTTTAATATTTATAAATCTGATGGGTATTGATTTCATTGTTTTTCTAATCCATATTTCTATGACTACTAGTAGAACTAAGCATCTCAGACAAAAATATCCTTTGTAGGATTTTATAAGAAGTAAAAGAACTCTATTTCTTTTATGAGTTTGTTTGCTCTGAGGCAGCTGGTGTGTTACTACAATCCACAATTACTTCCAGATGTTTGCTCTTTGTCCCACATGTGTATGTCCTCTTTTTGTCTCTCTGGAATAAGATGCAGTAAAATGCTGGCTTTTTCCAACTTCATTTGATTTAGGTTGTATTTAGGATATTTCAAAAATTCTGTTTCTTAATTATCTCACCTTGGGATGTCATGAAAATAGAAGAGCTGTCAGTTTCTCCCCTCTAAACGCTGTAATTCATTTTCTTTGAACAATTAACACTAGATTGAACATGTTTAGCCGTTGAACACAATTTGCTTGAATGTAAACCATCACTGTGTGCAGACTTTGAGACTTGAACACCAAAGCTCTATGCATATTTCTGTGTTTAAACCATATTTTGCTAAGTAGGCTGGATCAAAAGACAATAAAAGTAGGGCTTAGATTTTCTGAGTCTAAAGATAAGTAAACTTGTGGGGTAAAATTCTTTACTGCTCACACAGTGACATTGGGGAGGGTGTTGAAATGGTGACAGTGACCCTCTTTTAATAAGCAATGGCCAAGGTCAGTGCGAAGAGGGTAGTGCTGAAGTGCTTGTATTAGTTAGAGTTTTCCAGGGCATGAGGACACAACAGGGTATCTGTCTGCCTGTCTGTCTGTCTGTCTATATATCATCTATGTATGTATCTTTCCTTCTTCGTGAGAGCTGTTTTCAGAAACTTCCTCATGATGGAGGGTGTCAAGCAAATCAAATCTGCGAGGCAGGCTGGAAATTAAGGTAAAGGGTAGTGCTGCAATTTTAAATTTGAAGAACGGAAACTCACCAGAATTTCTGTGCTGCTGTCTATAGGCAGAATTTCTTCTCTGAAAATCCCAAGCTTTGCTCTTACAGTTTTCAACTAATTAGATGAGACATATTCACATCATGGAGGGCAATATATCTTTATTTGTTTGTTTACTTTTTGGTGCTTTAAACCCAGGACCTTGCTCTTGCCAGGCAGGTGCTGTGCTGCTGAGCTGCATCGCCGGTGCCTAATATATCTTGGAAGACAACTGATCATAATTATGTTAATCATGTCTATCATGTCTAAGAAACACCTTTATAGCACTGTTTAGACTAATAGTTTACTAAATAGTTGGGCACCATATTCTAAGAGAGTAGACTATTAGCTATCACTATGCTATGTATTTTATTTAGTTCTTATGAAATCAAATGATACAATCCCTATGCATTTCTCTATAGAATCAGCAAATTACGTAGAAGTCTTGCTGTAATCAAGCTATGATCAAAGCAAGATCCCTAACATCCCACTCATTTTCTACACATCCACTCCCATGAAGGAAACATGCTAAGACCATGAGCATAACCTGCTTTGGGGAAGAAGTAGAACAGCGCTGGAAGAATTCATGAATCTCATATTCTCCAACCTGCATTTCTTTCTGCACTCAATCCAATAAATGAATGATTTTTTTAAGTGTCTGGTATTAAGAGTATTCAATTGAAATAGAGTAAATCACTTGCCCTTGGCATAATTCTTCTAGATAGCGGAAAAATATATCCTGGAACCTCTGAAAAATTTCCAGTAAGATTTGTATCCAATTGCTTGCTGGTGTTAGTATTCATGTTGATCAAATGTATTGAATAATTTTTAAGTGTTCATTTCTGCTTTACTTATGTAATTAAAAAATTTATGGAGGTAAAATTCACATAACATAAAAGTAATCATTTTTGAGGTATTGAATGTATTTATGATATTGTGCAAGTACCACCTGTGTCTAGATCCAGAGACAGTTCCATCACTTCACAGGAAACCCTTTACCATTAAGTGGTTTCTCCTCACTCCCCTTTTCCCTGTGTCTCTTGGCAACCACTGCTCTGTGTTCTGTCTGTATGGATTTATCTATTCCAGATCTTCATATAAATGGGGTCAAATACTGTGTGACATTTTGTTTTCCTTCTTTCTCTTACGATAATGTTTGCCTAATGTTTTGGAGTTTCATTCACATATTACCATATATCTGTATTTCATGCCTTTTATGGCTGAATAGTATTCCATTTTCTGTATAGACCACAGTTCATTTGTTCATTTATCCACTTAGAAACATTTGGTCTGTTTTCACATTTTGACTCTTGGCAACAGGGCTGCTATAAACAAAAATGTATGTGCCCTTATGTAAGTACATGCTTCCAGTTCCTTTGGTATACACCATGAAACAGAACTGCAGGGTCAAATGATAATTCTATATTTAGCTTTTGAGAAATTGCCAAAATATTTCCATGGTGGTTGAACCATTTCACATTCCTATCAGCAATATATGAGGATTCCAATTTTTCCATGTCCTCACCAACAGTTCTTTATATTCTTTTACTTTATTATAGACATTGCTGGATGTGAAGGAATGTTCCATTGTGCCTTTGATGTACATTTCCTTAAGAATAAATGATGCTATTTTTGATGTGCACTTGTATAGTTTAATATTGTAATTTCATACTGAGTCAGATACACAGCAGAGTTTCTCTTTCATTGTGCTACCGCAGAGGTGAGATTGGCAAATTCTTGACCTCTTTCCACCTTTGGAGTAACTAAGGAATATTTCAGACAGTGAGGATGGCTGCAGTCAGCCTTTTGAGCTGAGATTCATCCCCGGTCTCCACTGGTTCATGTCATTTTGTCAGTTCTCATTTTGGCCAGTATCTGAACAATTCTGAGAGTGCTGCCTTATAAGATTATAGAAAACCATAGTCCTTTTCATAGTTAACGCCACAACAAACTGAGTCGGACTTACTTTACAGCACTGGAATTTCAGTAATTTTCCCCCAAATCTCAATAGCACTTTCTGAAATACCCCACTAAAAATAATCATTCCTGGCCTATGTTCCCTGAACAAAGCCTTATATGAATAGAACTAGAAATATCCAGTGATGTACAGTAACAATCATGATAAATCACTTGGAGAATTTTAGTCTTCAAAATGGCACATAAAATATGAATACTAAAAGACTGCAGAACACACTGTATTTATTTTATATCATCACTTATATGAGCTATGTATTTTGGATAAAATCCCAACTCTAGGCAATATCAGGATCTTCCATCTAAGATTAATGGGTAATGCTAAATATTTCAATAGCTTAGTTTAATGAGATGTTTCCAATAGCTGGTACTTAACTAATAACGACTTAGATTATACTCATTTTGGCAGGGACCCAATGATCAAGATATCCACAGAGGTGGGTTTTGTTCAGACAGTATCTAGTAACCAGGGATTCCAAAGTAGTATTGGCAAGAGAGATCAGAATGATCGACTTTAAAAAAAAAAATACTAGTTTCTGAAAAATTTCAAAAAACTAGAAACCCAAGCTTAATGACCAAAATAAAAAATAAATAATGGGAAGTAGGGAGAGATACATTGTTCTTGAAGGGGAAGAGGATCAAGACACAGGAAGAAGGAAGGGAGGGAAGGGACAAGGGATATAGAAAGGAGTTGAGGTGTGTTTTGGACATGTATCAACCCCACAGAACTAAAATCATAGCTAAAAACTTGGTGTATCAATTAGTGAAGCTAAAGAAGAGACCAATTTAGAGGAAAGTACTGTTAAAATGTGGGTAGACAATGAAAGAAACAAAGTCAATTTCTGGCAATAAGATGACTCTAAGATAAACTTAAATACTGGACTTAAGTGGATTTGGAACTGTAACGCCAGGGAGTTTACCATGTATATATTTCCTACTTTAGTACCTCTCGAGCTTCCTCATGTAAGGACTGGATATTATTATACCTGGACTCTGAGCAATACATTTAAAAATATGATACTGAATGCTCTTAGGAGCAAAGAAACCACTGAGGTAGGTTGTGCCAAGGCAGGGTCTCTAGGTTACTCTGTTCGTGGAGGGCAAGAAAAGACTGACTTAGTACCACATTCTGTGGATCAATGGTAACATCACAGTGTCAGGGTAATTTTGTCGAAGTCAACTTATGGTGCTAAGTAATTTTTGGTTCTTAGTCCAGGTTCCCTTTCCGCACCCATAATGTTTCTATGCTCAGAGGTAGAAAACCTCCTCTTCAATAACCCGGCACTTTATATTAGTTAGATTAGAATACAGAGTCAAGACAGTTTATAGTCAATGGTACCTAGAACATAATGAGAATAAAGAAGATAGCACTAGTGACTTGTACAATAGAAAATTGAGGGCTGGGGATATAGCTCAGTGGAATAAGCGCTTGCCTAGCAAGCTCAGGGTCCTGAGTTCGATCCCCAGTACCACACACACACAAAAAAAGAAAATTGATTGGGAAGCTGACACAACCACATTTCATTTGCAGACAGCAAGCCATGACCAGCAGCTTTCTTCTTTCAAACTGGCATGGAGGCCTTCAAAACAGAGAGCCCAGAGAAATGCAAGTTTCCTAGTTCCAGAAACTCTTGCTCTTGGATCGGTGTAAGCCCAGTAAACATGAGGAAATTGTCAGGGATCATCACAGCTAACAGGTGAAATCTTGTGGAAGGAGCATAATTAGATTGTGTTTTCTGATTACTTACAAGGTGATTAAGAGTACACCAGTGTTCTCACTATTGTACCAGCTCCATCGAAAAAATGCTCCCGGTTAGTTAGCACTGTGATGGGTCTGCACCGGGCCCTCCTCTGTTAGGGCCGATTGCAGCATTGGAAAGCCGCAGATGCTGACAGTTGCCATGCCATTCGGAGCCAACTTCTTTGCATTTTCTAACCAGGTTAGTTTACAGAAGAAATTAAGTGATATTGTTTTGACTCTCGGCTAAGCAGAAGTATGTATAAATATGATACAAACATGATTTCTGCAGGGTTTATGCAAATAAGCAAGTAATCCCTTCACAAGACAGTGCTATCATATTATTACAACATTAGTGGCCTCTTGTCCTCAAATCCAACAAATTTCAGAAGTACCAATGACTAGAGGGAAATGGAGCAAAGAAAAAGGAAATAGAACAAAACTGCAGCAGCAACAACAAACATTATTTATAGCATAACTTTGTGCAGCCCGAAGAACATTTATTTAAAAAATAAGTATGTTACCAGAACAATGGAAAAAACTGTAAGTTGTAAGCAATATATATATTAGCCACCTGTAGCTTGAATACACTGAGGCTACACTGGAATCAATTCAAAGGTCACAGTGTCAATGTGACATCTATAAAGTTCACATATTTATCTTAATCCTACAAAATAAAGCTATCAGTATCTGCTGACCTTGAAATATCAGAAATTACCAGCTATGGATCTTTAACAAGTGAGCCCAACAGGAAAATTATTTCTAATACTAAGAAGTTCCTCTTATGACAAAGAGCAGTAAAATATAAAATCCTTCTATGAGAATATGCTCTGTATAAATAATTATTTTAATTTTAAAAGTGAGGTGACAACATCAAATGTTTCATTCCTTTATCAGATAATTTGAGCACCACTACTGTGCCAGAAACCTCAGAACTGTTGAATACTTTGGTGACCAAAGCTGTCGTGGGCATTGTGTTCTGGGGAATGGTGTGCAGAGACAAGGAACAGTAAGAAATAAGCTACATGCAGTGCTCAAGGGTGACACGTCCTTTGGAAGAAAAGGATGAGCAGGTGGTCAGGTTGCACTTTCTTTCACTTTTAAATTTTGCAGTACATCACATTTACTTTCCTGCTTCAGAGTTGGTATTCGCATATAACACATTTTAATTATTTTGACCCCCTTCCCCTCCTTTGTAACCCCTCCTTCTACTTCTTGACTCCCTTCCCATTTCAGAAAGACCAGTCTGCCTATGTCCTACTATTTATTATTATTTTGTTCTTTATTTATATTTTGATTTTCTCGTATAACAGAAACCATACAATATTTAAGCTGTGTGTCTCATTTATTGCACTTAACATTATGATTTCCAGGTGCATCCATATGCCAGCAAATGACTGTTTTATTCTATTTTATGGCAGAATAGTACTCCATTGTGTGTAAATAATCACATTTTCTTCATCCATTCATCTGCTGGTAGACATATAAGCTGCTTTCAAGATTTAGCTGTTGTCAATTGTGCTTCTGTAAACATGGGAGCGCATGTATCACTGTAATATTTTTAATTCTTTTGGAAACCTAGAAGGGGAATGACTAACTCAAATGCAATTTCTACTTTTAGTTTTTTTGAGGGATGTTCATACTGATTTCTACAGTGTCCATGCCCCTTTACATTCCCACCAGCAATGTGGAAGGCTTTCTTTCCACACCACAGCCTGTCCAGCATTTGTTGTTATTTGATTTCTTGATGATGGCCATTCCTTCTGGAGCAAGAGGAAATCCCAGTGTTGGTCTAATGTGCATTTCTCTAATGGCCAGCAATGATGAATATCTCTTCATGTATTTATTGACCATGTCTATTCATTTCTCTTGTCCATTTTTTGACTGGGTCTAATTTTCTTAGTTCTTTGTACATTCTAGACATTAGTCCTCTGTTTGAGGATCACTTGGTAAAATTTACCCCCTCTATTAACTTGTTTCTTTACTCATTTACTTTTTTTGTTGTGCAGAGCTTTTTAACTTATATAATCCCACTTGTTGATTCTTGATATTATTTCCTGTATAACAGGGTACTGTTAAGAAAGTTCTTGCTTATGCACATTACTTGAAGAGTCTTACCTATTTTGTCTTGCATCAGATTAAGTATTTCTGTTTTCACATATAGATCTTTGATCCTTCTTGACTTTAGTTTTATACATGGTGAGAGCTATGGGTATAGACTCAGTATGCTACTTGTGAATAGCTAGTGTTCCAAAAACCATATACTTTTTAATTTTTTACTTAGTATATGTTGCCAGAACATAATGTTTATGTTCCTTGGGTGGACCCAGTACATGTACAAAACACACCTAAATCCCCTTTTGCATCCTCTTTCTCTCCCTTCACTCCCACGTCTTGATCCCCTTCCAACTGGAGAAAGACGTATCTCCCTGCACTCCCTTATCTATTTTTTATTTTGTTCTCTGTTTGTAATTTGGGCTTCTCATTTAAGAGAAACCATGCCATATTTAAGCTTGTGTGTCTGATTTATTTCACTTAACATTATATTGTCACGGTGCATCCATTTACCTACAAATGACTCAAGTTTATCTTTATGATAAACAGAATAGTATGTTATTGTGTGTAAATTCCACATATTTTTTATCCATTCACCTATTGATGGACATATCAATAGGTTGCTCCCAAGATTTAGATAATATGAATTGTGTTGCTTAAACATGGGTTTGCATGTATCACTATAATATCATGTGTTTAACTCTTTTGGGAAGATATATAGAAAGGGAATGACTGAGTCAAATTAAATTTCCAGTTTAATTTTTATAAGAGTGCCCATACTGATTTCTGTAGTGGTGGTAAAAGTTTACATTTCCACTAACAATGTGGAGCACTTCCTCCCCCTCCACACCCACAGCTTCTTGCCAGGATTTGCTATTATCTGACTTCTTGATGATGGCCATTCTTTCTGGGCTAAGATGGGCTCTCAAGTGTTGTTTTATTTTGCATTTTCTGTGTTTTTTTTTTTGGCGGTACTGGGGATTGAACTCAGGACCCTGCGCCTGCTAGGCAGGCACTTATTCCACTGAGCTATATCCCTAGCCCCTTATTTTGCATTTTCTAATGTCCAGAAGTGTTCAGAATTTCTTCACATAATTATGGGCCATTTGTACTTCTGTGAAGTGTCTATTCATTTCACTTTCCCATTTTGTGATTGGGCTTTTTATTTTGGAGAAGGTCTAACTTTTTTGACTTCTTTAAACATTTTGGGCATTCTGTCTGATGAATAGCTGGCAAAAATTTTCTCCCTTCCTGTAGGTTGTCTCTTCTCTGTGTTGGTTGTTTTCTTTGAAGGGTAGAAGCTTTTTAATTTGTATAGGTCCATTTGTTGATTCATGGTAACATTTCCCATGCAAGTGGGGTTCTGTTAAGAAAGTCCTTGCCCACATCTATGACTTGCAGTGTCTTATCTACTTTATCTTTCAGTAGGTTAAGTGTCTCTGTTTTAAAATTTAGATCCTTGATACATTTTGATGTTAGTTTAGTGCATGACAAGATATATGGGTCTAGATTAAATCTTTAGAATACAGATAACCAGTTTTTCAAAATGCCACATATTGAAGAGGCTATCTTTCTTCCAGTATATGTTTTTGGTCTCTTTGTCAAAAATCAAGTAGTTGAATCAGATAGTTGTGGCTGTTTCTGCATCTTCTTTTCCATTCCACTGATCCTCATATCTACTTTCTGCCAGTACCATGCTATTCATAACACTGTAGCCTTGCAATATATCTCCAACACTAGGTTGTGATGCACGCTGCTTTGCTCTTTTTGTCCAGGACTGTTTCTGCACTCTGAGTCTCTTCTGGCTTCATGTGAATTTTAGGATTGTTCTTTCTAATTCTGTGAAGAATGCTCTTGGTATTTTGATTGTGATTGTTTTAAATCTGTAGAATAGTTTGGGAAGTCTGGCCATTTTGACTGTGAGTCTGTCTGTCAAGAAGAAAGGATTAGCTTTCCATTTTCTGATGTACTCTTTGATCTTTTTTAGGGAACAGTTTTTGATGTAGAGATCTTTCACTTCCTTCCTTGGTTAGGTTAATTCCTAAGTATTTAATTTTTCTTGGTACTCTTGTGAATGGTATTTTCCCCCTAAATTCTTACTTAGTTGGTTCATTATTAGTGTATAGAAATGCTGTTGATTTTTGTGTTTGTTTTTTTGTCCTGCTACATTACTAATTTGGTTATTAATTCTAAGAGTCTCTTGTTGGATTTTCTGGGTCTTCTAACCCTGAAAGTGTACTGAGTAGGGATACATTACCAAATGGAAAAAGAAAACTTGAGAATTTCAGTGGCCTGATAAAAGTAAAGCTTATTTTTACTAATAGAAAATTCAGAGGGATTAAGGCATTAACTGAGCCTTCGTCACTCAAAATCTTTCTCAGCTTAATTTTTCCTGTTTGAGGTCTAGAAGCACTCAGTTTTTCTTAGTTTGAAGGGCTTTCTGGTCCTATTTAAAAACTAGTAATTTGCCTCTTTCTGCCAGTATTATTCTAACCATAGCCTATGACAAAAAGCACTCCCTGCCAACTCTCATTTCCCAGTCTCCCTGCTTTCATGGGCTAGCAGGCTGCTTCCCAGGGTACTGAGGCTGTTCACCTCCCACTGTCTGGACTCTGAATCAAACTTTCAGGCTTTTGTTAAAGCAGAGGTTAGTTCTAAGGTATTAATTATGGAAATATAATTGCCATAATGCATCAACTTCAAAATCTGCTTAATAGAAAGCTAATTCTTGCTCACATGAAACACACAGGGGATTAAGGAAAGAGGTGAGGACTCAGATTTAGATTAGAAGTAGGGCTTGCTTCCAAAAGAAAGGAAGGAGGTTTTCGTGTATCCTATTCACTTGGTAGGTTTCTGCAAAGAGGTGACCTTACATTAACTTCATAATTTCTTTCAAAAAAATTTAAAAATTAATTTCCTTCTTGTGATTTATATTTAATCCAAAAGCTTCTGTGATCTAAGAAGTTGAATAAAATGCCAGGTCTCATGCAAATTACTTCTGAAGACAAGATTTTGCTGCACCAGACATATCCCTTTGTTTTAATCATTAATGGAATGACATTGTTCCTTAATATCAAGAGGAATAACTGATTGTCAAGCAAATAAGGAAAAAATACAACCATTAATTCATTCATACTGATGTGAAGCGGCCACTCAGTAAAGGCGATCAGGGCTTAGTAGTTACCAACTTGTCTTTGGGAATCAGAGCTGCATTCCAGTCTCAGTCCTGGATTACCTCTTAGTTCTTGCTACGTTTCTTAACCTCTGTTTATTAGTTGGCCATCTACACAGCAAAGAGGAGTAGAGTCAAACATTTCAGGTCTTAAGGAAAACAAAGTGGACAAATATTCTCTGAAAAGCATAATCTAGGTGCTATGTGGACTTACTGCCACAAAGGTATCATTAATTCCAGGCTTTTTCAGCCACACACAGGTAAGATATAGATGCACTGGTGTGGGTGAGTGTGTGCACACCCATGGACACAGTTGGCACACACTTTTGATGTCTGCACTGACACCCTAACCTGGATTCACTACAGAAGGTTTCCATTTTCATTTGATTGGCTTTTCCCCCACATATTCAGATAGTGAGAGTCCAATTAGTAAGGAATTGAGAGGTGTCTGGAACCAGTATCAGATAAATACTTTTCTGTGTGTTATTGGTTGTAAACATGGGCCATAGAGATTACCTCTTGATTTTCTGCTTTGGGGCAAACT
>PVLD010024720.1:0-16293 GCA_004027595.1 Dinomys branickii
AGTAGGTTGTTGTCTAATTTCCACGTGTTTATGTGGTTTTTGGAGTTCTCTTTGTCATTAATTTCCAATTTTATTGCATTGTGGTCCGATAATATGCATGGGATAATTTCAATTCTTTTGCATTTAGGTAGATATGCTCTATGGGCTAAAATGTGGTCTATTTTGGAGAAAGACCCATGTGCAGCTGAGAAAAATGTGTGTTCTGATACTGTGGGGTGGAACACTCTGTAAACATCTACTAAGTCCATTTGTTCACACTTTTGGTTCAGGTCTGTTATTTCTTTGCTGAGTTTCTGTCCGGTTGACCTGTCTTTTTGCTTCAGAGGGGTGTTTAGGTCCCCTATTACAATAGTGTTATTAGTTATTTGATTTTTTACGTCTGTCAAGATTTGACTTTTAAAGTTAGGTGCTCCATGGTTTGGTGCATAAATGTTTAGGATTGTTACCTCTTCCTCTTTTAGCTTTCCCCTAACTAGTATGTAGTGGCCTTCTTTATCTCTTTTGATTGTTTTTGGTTTGAAGTTTACATTGTTTGCAAACATAATAGCTACCCCTGCTTTTTTCTGGGGGCTGTTGCATGGAGAATTGTTTTCCAACCTTCAACTTTCAACCTGTGGATTTCTTTTTGAGTAAAATGTGCTTCCTGTATACAGCATATCGTTGGATTGTGTTCCCTAATCCAGTCTTCCAATCTTTTCCTTTTGACTTTTGAGTTGAGGCCATTTACATTAATGGTTATCATGGTTATATGTTGGCTTATTCTAGTCATGTTATTTACTTGAAGTTTTCCTTCTCTTGCTGGCTGTTTAATTATTTGTTCTGTTTAGGGAGTTATTTCTATAGCTGTTCTTGAGATTGTGGTCTCTTTTTTCTCTGTCTAGAATATCTTTTAGTGCTTTTTGCAATGCTGGTTTGGCATACATGAAGTTCTTCAGTTGTTCTTGGTTGTGGAAATATTTTATTTCTCCATTGAATTTGAGGGATAATTTTGCAGGATACATCAGTCTGGGTTGGAAGCTGTTTTGTCTTAGAATCTGTAGTATCTCGCTGCAAGCTCTTCTTGATTTCATGGTTTCCGTTGAGAAATCTGCTGTGATTCTGATGGGCTTTCTTTTATAGGTGATCTGTTTCATTTCTCTGGCAGCTTTTAATATTGTGTTCTTTTGCTGGATATCTGGGATCTTGATTATTATATGCTTGTGTGTGTGTTTTTTTTTTGGGTTATGGATCATTGGGGTTCTATATGCTTCACTTAACTGAACTTCAGTATCTTTTACCTTGTTTGGGAAATTTTCTGCTATTATTTCAGCAAATATTCCTTTTATATCGTTTGTGAGATCTCCTGCTGTTTCACACACTCCTATAATTCGAATATTGCTACGTTTTGCCTCATCTTGCAGCTGTTGGATTGACTTTTCTTGTGTCTTTGATGATATCATGAGATTCTTCCTTTCACGCTCATAAGCTGCCATGCTGTCTTCAAGTTCTGAAATTCTATCTTCGGTTTCATTTAAACGGTTTTGCATGCTTTCAGCGTTTGTTTTCAAATCCTGGAATTCTCTTTGGACCTGTTTCATTCTTGGTAATTCATTCCTAAATTGCTCTTTTAACGTTTCCATTTGTTTCCTATTGTCTTCTAGTCTTTTTTCTATATCTTCTCTATGTGTCTGGAACATTTCTTCCATCATTGTTTTCAGCTCGTTTTTTTGTCTGAGAAATCATTGCGGGTATGTGGGTTATTTCTGCTTTAAGCTCTTTCATGGCCTGTTGGAGTTGTTTCATTTAGGATGCAATCGTTTCATAACTTGAAGTTATGAGGCTTCCTGGTTCCCCTGTATCTTCACATTCAAAACTTGTTCTGGGTGGGGTTGAGTTTTGAGACTGTGTTTTGTTCCTCTGTTTTCCCATTTTTTGGGTATCATTTTCAAAATGTGGAGCTATAAATTCCAAAGGCAGTTCAGCAGGCTGAGGTCAGCTGCAAATGCTGCTCCAATGATTCCTTCTCTTTGGGAGAATGTCCCTTAAGCTGTCTGCTGAGATTTCCACTTCTACTCCCTACCCCAAGACCTGGCCAGGGCGAATAAACAGCTCACCGCCCCAGGAGTCTTCCAGATAGGCCACTCCGGTGTTCCTCCCTGGGTGGAGCTCCTTCTCCCCTCACAAATCCCGTTGGGGCACCTAGCCAGCTCTTCCCACCCGGGAGATCCCGCAGTCCTTAAAGCTACTTTGATGTCACTCGCTGGGCTGAGCTTCTTCCCGATTCAGGAAAAAACCGGTTAAAGCACCCACTTAACTCACCCTTTGATCGTGCAGACAGGAATGCCGTTCAGATGTATCTCTCTGGATGGAGCTTTCTCCCGACTTAGAAATCCCGCTGATCGCTGTTGCTCCAGTTCACGCAGCGCCGGCTGCGGGGGTGGGGTTCTGAGTGGGATCCCGGACCGCTGCCCAGATTGGCGCAGTCTGTCCCAGTAGCGCGTTCTCTGAGTTTCCTCTGCTCCGTTGCCTCAAACAAATCCTGGTTACAGCCGCCTCTGAGCCGGTCGGGTTCAGGAGCTGAAGCCGTTCTTCCCTCAGCACTCGCTCTCTCGGCTGTACACGATTTGAACCGAGCTGCGGCCCAAGCGCAGCACCGATCCCTCGGGCGCCCAGTTCTCAGGATCCGCCCACTTCTTGCCACGCAGCTTGTCCGCCGGCCCTTTAATGCTCAGGCCGCGGAGAGCAGCCCGATCAGTTGAAATTTTGCATCCACGGACCGGGCAGCTGTGCGCAAAGGATCGGTCTCTGGGAGAGATTCCCTCTGCTGCACACCTGGTCACCATCTTCCCGGAATTGCGATAACTAGGAGAATTGTTGCAGCACTGCAGAAGCTGCAGCATTGCAAATAAACATTAAAAGGAGCAAAAGGTTATAAAGTCCTGGAAAAGAACCTTGAAAACCCTTCAAAACTGAAAATGATGTGCACCAGCTCAGAGAAGACTCATATCCAAAAAAGTCTTTAAAGTTTCTCTAGACTTCTAGCCAGGACTTCCTGTAAGATGGTAACTGGGTAAGGAGCAGAGAAAGATCCCCCCAGAGGATTGCCAGTGAGACACTGAAATATAGCTACATGAGAAAGACAAGAAGGAGAGAAATGGGTGCCCTGGTGCCCTGAGGCCCTGGTGCCCTGGAACCAGAAAAGATCTGAAATGGGAATTGAAACCCTCAGAAAGAGCAAACAAGACCGCCACTGGAGAAAAAGCTCAGAGGACCACCAGGGCACAGTTAGAGGACAAGAAGGCAGGAAAGGAAGGAGCCACAGCCCCACACACACCCCAGCCCACTCCCTCTCTCCGGCACTCACAGCATCAGCCTCAGAGGCCCCTGCTAGCAGAAACATTCCAAATCAGCCAGAGGAGAGCAAAGTCCTGAGAGCTGGTCCAGAACAGGAGAGGAGAAAACACAGCCCAGAAAGGAAGTAGCAGCAGTCAGAAGGAATGGTCGAATCCAGTGTGAGGATGGGAGGATACAGAAGCCAATGAAGCAGAATCCCCACTCTGCAGAAATCTCTCTAATCAGTGCTCTGAGGCAGGCCAGAGTCAAGGCAACCAGTGAGCAGCCCACCACACCCAGCTCTATGCCTGCCCCGAGCATATGGCCTCAGACCTCTTCACTGTGTGAGCTAATACCAGCAAAGAGTAGCAGAAAGCAATGGAAGCAATCCTAGGACCACAGTAATTCCCAGGGATCCAGTCAAAAAACATTTGGGACCTGGAGCACAACAGAGAGTGAGCTGCAGATGGAGATGGGATACAGGCCCCATGGCCTTCTCACTCCAAAACCAAAGTGTGAGCTGAATTACCGGGCTTCAGCTCTCACCCTGAACTCTCTCTCTGAGCACCGTGAGTCCTGGTGGCCCAAGCAGTCACCATGTGATCCTGAAAACAACAGGCTGAGTCAACGGGCTTCAAGACTCACCCTAAAGTACTAATATGAGCACCAAGAGAGACTCCATACAGCTTGCTTATATGAAAACTGTACAAACCCATAGCATCAAACTACATGAAAAGCAGCAGTCCTGGAGCCTGAGAGACAACAACATACTCTACACAGCAGACCCAAGAAAATCCTCCAATTCTGTCCGAGAACTAATAACTACTTCTAGTACACACCACAGACTACCACAGTCAGCACAGGTAGAGGAGACCTCACGCCACTTGTGCCCAACATTGTAAGTGCACCCAATGCCCAGCAAGATCAAGAGGTGGAATGAGGTGGAATGAAGCAAAGACATGGAACTAGGGTATAGACCCACCTCTCTAGTTGGGTGGAGATAGTCTCCAAAGAGTCATAGGAGGCATGCACGGGGACACAGGGGAGGGGCCTCTCTTTGGGTTGCATGAGAGCCCTGAGGACCTAGACTGGGCCTCCAGCAGAGCAGTGTAGGGGTGGAGTCCAGGAGTCCACAGGGATGGCTGCACAGGCTCACATCGGCCCCTGGGAGTGGCCCTGAAAGGTGGGTATGACTCCTGGCCTCTGGTGGGGCGTGCCTGGTGCAGGACAGCTCTGAAGACTCACCTGAGCCTATAGACGCGGACACGTTGTCAGAGCCTGGCAGTTCACTGTGTAAGTCCGCCTACTCGACCAGACACCCAATGGCAATGAGGGCTTGCCAAAGGGTGCTTCTCCACCACCTGCCATAGCAATTTGTGTACACCCATGTATTATACAACATAATTAGAAGCAGCCAAGTCTCTTCCCAAAGTGAGAGCATGAGGGAGTAAACAAACCAAAAAGTACAGTTACCAGTGGGAAGACCACTGATAGGATGGTAGAACAACGGAGATAAAGTGGAGAAAATGATTAATTGAATGAGCCATCATCTATGTAACTGAGTAATAAAGACAAAGATAACATTCTGTAATACAGCATCCAGTGTTAACTCCCTACTATTTTCTCTGTAATTTGGTATTTCCTTTATTGTTTTTTTGTTAACAAATGCAAAGATAACACTATGTAATACAACATCCAGTGATGGTTCTCTACTATCTCCTCTGTAAATCAGTATTTCCTTTATTGTTTTTGTTTAAACAAATGCTAAGATAACATTACATTATACAGCATCCAATACCAATTCCCTATTATCTTCTCTATAATTTGATATTTTCTGTATAGTTTTTATGTTATTCTGATTTCTTTTGTCTTAAAAATGAAATAAAATAAAAAATAAAAAAAGACCTCTAGCCAGACTGATTAAAAGAGGCCTTTATCTCCACAAAACCAATTCATACAGATTTCTAGCCATGGCTGACTTCTCAGATGTACAAATTTCAACTACAATAAAGAACAAATCACACAAAGAAATAGGAAAGCATGGCCCAAAGGAGCAACATCAATTTCCAGAAACCATCTGATCACTAGAGGAAATCAATAAAAGACTAGAGCAAGCAAAAGAGACAATCAATGAACTTGATGACATACAGTTTAAATTCACTGAGTCAGAAGAAGGAAAAGAAAAGAAGATTAAGGAAAGTAAAGAAAACCTAAAAGAGGTAAGGGACATCGCTGAGTGAGTCAGTATGTCCATTACTGCAGTTGCAGAAGAGAAACCAGAGCTAATCTGAAATTTGAGAAAGGAACAGGATATGCAAATCCAAGAAACTCAGAGGACGCCAACTGCAATGAACCCCAAGAGGCCACTATCAAGGTAGAATCTTATGAAGCTGTCCAGATAAACACACAGAAAACACCAAAGCAGCAAGAGACAGGCAGACTCACCATCTACAAGCTGAAGTCACTGTAAGGCTGGTGGTCCAACTCAGCCCAAGTTCCAAGGGATCTCAGAGGGCTCCCCTGCCTCTGCCATGTCAGAGCAATACCAATGCTGAAGTGGGACCTTTAGCCTTCAAAACTTTGCCATAAATAAATCTCTCTGTTTACAAGCCTCTTAGTCTGTATTACAGTTGTAGCAACTGAAATACACTAGGACACTACATTGGTGAACTTTAAAAACTTAAAATATATACCTTGTGATACTGATAACACAAATTAACAAGTAGAGGGGATAAAACATTTTTACATGCAATTGAAATTGAGTTATTATCAGTTGTCAATAAATTGTCTTAAGGATTGTGTATAATCCCCTAGTAGCCACAAACAAAATCCCTATGGAAGATACATTTTTAAAATGATAAAGAAATCAACACATGTCACTTTAAGAAAGCAATTAAACACAATGGCACAAGAGAGAGAAAAAAGGAACCCAAAGGGGCACAAAATATATGCAGAAAAAAGAAAATGATCATACTATGCCTTTCCTTAACAGTAATTACATTAATTACAAGTGGATTAAACTCTCAAAACAAAAGACAGAGGGGCTGACTATATTCAAAAAACCAAGGATTTATCTATATACTGTCTCTAATAGGCTGACTTCATATTTAACGACCCACAAACACTATAAGTAAAAAAAGAAAAAACAGTATTCCACACAAACACTATCAAAAAGACAGCAAAAGTAGCCATACATATTTCTATCAGACAAATGAGACTTTAAGTCAAATGCTGTCACAAGCATCACAAGGACATTATACAATGATAAAAGGATCAATTTGCCAAGAAGATATAACAATTATAAATATATATGCACCTAATGGAAGAATGCCCAAATACTTGAAGAACAGACCTAAGGGTCAAAACAGACAGTTGTGTGCTAACAGAGATCTCAGTACTGCACTGGGGATGAGAGTATATTCCAACATTCAGAAACCAGTGCAATGTGCCCCATTCACAGCTCAGACAGAAACTAAATTATCATTTCAAATCACAAGCACAGATCTGATAAACTCCACCCTCTCATGATAAAAGTGCCCAGTGCACTAGAAGTTGGAGGATTGCCTCACATATCGAAAGCCCCCTGCTGACATCATACCCATGTGCAAAACTGAAAGCATTTTCTGTATGACAAATAATACTTCCACAAAACAAGGAGGGGGAGTGGAACAAGTTGCTCAAGTCATAGAAACCCACCCTGAGTGTTCAGGGTAAGCAGTCTGTCCTAAGCACCGATGCCTGTATTCAACCACATACAAGTTGCATCCAACCCAAAAGAGACTTCTGCATGATTACATTCAATACAGAGTATGTCACTTTGGTTTAATTACAGAAAATGTACTTTTTGCTTAAAATTTGTAACTGAAATGTTAAAAGTCTTAATTATAAAATGGTAATATTAACTAACATTTTAAAATACTTTTCTCTATCTAATTTCCCTCTGGTATCCTCCTTGAATTCCCAGGGAGTCTAATCTAAATTTCTTTCTATCATTATTGTGAAAGCCCCTCCAAAAATTATAGAATATCTCTCCTACTCCACTCTTTCTCTATGAACCCATCTTTACCTTCTACCTCCCCACCTCAACTCCAAAGGCAGGTAGAATATCCTTCGAATGTTTAACTCTCATTGTTGAGATATTTTCCTCAAAATTTATTTTAATTCTTATGCAGTTTAATATCATTTCTTTCTGTCTCTCTTTAGCAAAAAAAAAAGACAATCGACATACACTATTCTCTACCTATGAGATTTTCTTACGGTTTAAATGTTATTAAATTCCTCCCCAGTCTTCAATTTGATGGAAAAAAAATGTAGTTTCCAAAAACTGTATATATTCCCAACTCATTCACTAGAACCAAGTATTCTGTTAAGAAACTGCATTATTGTATCTTTAATGAAAGCACAGCTCTTCTGGCTTGTCACAATAAAACTGCTTAAAAAGCAACTAATCAGATAAAAGATACAAACTTAGAATCCCCATGTATACACACACAGAAAATAACAATACAAATGAATAGTATCACATATCCATTCTGAGGACATATTTTTCTCTTCATGCCAGCTAAATACCTTAGGTGATATAGTTGGAAAAACTTAAAAATAAGTGTTACAGTTTTATTGCATTCAACTAAGAGGAAAACACTAGAGTCAAATGTGGAGGGGTAAATGTTTTTAAGTAGCTAACTTTATGACAAGGAAGAGAAACTAAGGTGAAATTTTCAGATCACACTTATATTAGGCAAATACACTTGCGAGAACACCTCTCTACTAATGCCTGCTATTATCTCTGCTGTTCTGGGCTCAGAGAGCACAGTTTTAGTCCTAACCCAGGAAAAGCAAATATCATTAGTACACTTAAAAGTCATGCAAAACCTTTAAAAGCTACATTAACACAAAAGGAGCAAATTAAACACTGCAGGACTAGCTGTATGCTGTGGGAGTAGAAGTAGCCCTTTTCCTGGGCCTTCACCACCCACTGAAAGTTAATACCAGTTAAAGGACATGGCTTCAGCTTGGTTTCGCTTTTTAATTTAGTTTGGGTTGGTGTAATGTTTGTGTCTGTTTGCTGAAGGAGAACAGTAATAAACAGTACAATCAGAACAAAACAAAGAAGCAAGAAGCCCACTACTTGCTAGTACCTACTGCACTACAATACTTTGCTAATTAAAAGGATAGGAATAATCCTCTTAAGCATAGCATTGAAATCCAAACTTGGCGACATGAAATTGAAGAGATCCTATCATGTTAGTTTGGAGGTTTGTTTGTTTGTTTGTTTGTTTGAATTTTAAGTAGCTCTAACAAGGATGAATTTTATCTCCAAATACTAAAATATTCTGAAAGTGAAGTGCAGGACAAATATCAATGTTGAAGATATCATAGTGAATGGAAGAAACGGCAGAAGACTGAAGATTGCCAGGCAAATGTTCTGTTGTCCAAATATACATCCTAGAAACTACAGAGTAATGTAAGGCATATCTTAACTACTGGAAAAAATCTTGAACAAAATACTAATAGGATATGTGAACATTTATAAGTATTAACCACTAGCAACCAGCCTGGCTCTCTGAAGAATAAATTATGCAAATTAACTTACTATCATTTTCTGACAAGATTGGCATACAAGATTATATTTCAGGTGTAGCAAAGTTTTTGAATGTTTTAGTGATGTGCTTACAAATTAGATGAAAAAATGCGACCTGGAGAATTTATAACTGAGTGAATTAATACCTAGGTGAAAAACAGGAACAAAAGACTGTTGGCCAATCCATCAAATTCAGTCATAACAAATTCTCCATACTTGTGCTCCTAACAACATTTGGATGGAAAAATTTCAGATAAACAAAACTGGGATAAATAATTCATATGTTTGAAAGCATAATCAAGATCCAAACTATGCAATAGCCTGTCCTAATATGTTTAAGAAGTTTTAAAATTTTAAGAAAAAATATTAAATATTACCTACTAATCCCAAAATTCAAATACAACACAAAGTTGGGAAATGTGCCCTAAGTATTCCTTTCCAATTCTACTAAAGTCTTTACTGCAACTTCAGAACAACACCCACTTCCTAATGATCCAGAAAGGAAAAATAAGACAGTGCTGCAAACTATAGCAAGATGCATATTGATGAAGCTCTCTCTGCAGATAGCCTGCGAGCAACTTTTACTTACCTAGAGTAAGAAGCCCAGGGTAAAGAGAAACGAGGAAAAGGAGTGAGACTGGAGGCAAGAGCAGACGGCAGGGGTTGTAGTGACTGTGAAGGCCAGAGGAGGGACTCCCTAGTCTTCACAGTGCAATGGCAAGGGACTTCAGGAAAGGGAGCCACCATCTGCAGCATTTCCAGTGCAGGAGCCCTCCTACTGGTCCACATCTTAGACTGCACGCCTGCAAGGAGAGCCCCATGAGTCACACTTCGAATGTTGTCCTTCTCACTGGACAGAAGTCAACCATCTTCACAAGTCCTGCTCTACTTAAGGAGACAGAGGTCTTCTCCCTACTGCCCTGGAGTTGGCCACTATAAAGAGCAATAAAAATGTAATAGAACAACTCGGTCCAAAATGTCATGGTAAGTATTTAAAAGGCTACAAAGATAGGCTAGACATAAACTGGGGCTTAATAACTACACATTTAACACAAGGGTTTCTTCACTCATGGAGTTCAAGGCAACATTTGTGTGCCCTAAGGGAAGGACAGTACAGTGCTATGAGCATTAAGAAAGTAGCAAGTCTTCCGTCTGGGCTTTGGAGGAAACGGTGTTTAGCAGCACTAAGCTGGAAATCTGGGCTTTCCCTACATATTGGGCAGTGTATTATTTTGACAATGCTTGAATCCCTTAAAATACAGAAAAATAACATGGTAGCACTTTGACCTCTTCCACCTACCCTCCTGGTCTTCCTCTCCTCTCTCTACACTGGGCTTCCCTGGGAGGAGGGCATGTGGACCTCAGCAGGCTTCTCTGGTCCATTGACCCTGACAGGATAGGAGATGCAACAGGGATGAGCTCAGGGTGTCCTGCTCACCTCACTCCTGCAGGTCACTCAGTTTATCCCTTTCCTTGCCCCCAAGCCAGCCCTGTCTGGGACCCTCTATGCACTGCTCTCACTTTTCCCTCTGAGTCCAAGCAGGCAAATGCTTCTACTATTGCCAGCCCTGGGGGGGGGGGGCTACATGGTCCACACCTTCAAAAACACTGCTCAATCAGGCTCTGCATGGCTGTGTGGTAGGAATGTGCCATTGCCTCTTTCTCAACAAGACCCTGGCCCACCCCGTGCCTCCTGGGGGTGATAGCTGGAGTTTTAACAAGCCTACAATATGAGTCTTTGTACAGGAGATTGAGATACTGGCAAGGTCTCAGATGAGCAAAGAGTTTAGGCAATGCCCAGAAGTGACACATCAGGAGCTACACAGGGCTTGCCCTGTCCTACGCCTATAGTTTACAGCACTTCCTTGCCGGAGTCAAGGCAACCAGTGAGCAGCCCACCACACCCAGCTTTATGCCTGCCCCAAGGATATGGCCTCAGACCTCTCCACTGTGTGAGCAAATACCAGCAAAGAGTAGCAGAAAGCAATGGAAGTGACCTCAGGACCACAGTAATTCTCAGGAATCCAGTCCCATAGTTAGTGACTGTGATCTGCATGTTTAGAGTTGGGAAGAAGATGTGTAAAGCATACCTCACTCAGACAACAGACCCTACTTTAGGCTGACTTGAAAGTGCTATGCCAGGCTAAACACAGGGCTTCTGTAGTCAGCTGGGCATAGAGAAATCAGAAGCTTCCCCCCAACCCCCGGCCCTCAGTGTTGCTTCCACCACTGCGACCGTCCCACAAAAAGCCTCCAAGGCCAAAGCCAATCTTAGGCCTTCAGGAAATCTAATGAGTTCAAGTAGGCTTTGAAATCTGAAGCAGCTCTGGTATGCTTTATAAAATGTGGCAAGGGGACTTCCCGTAAGATGGCGACCAGGTAAGCAGCAGAGAAGGATCCCTCCGGAGGATCGCCAATGAGACACTGAAATACAGCAATAGAAGAAAGACAAGAAGGAGAGAAATGGGTGTCCTGGTGCCCCAGACCCAGGAAAGATCTGAAAGGGAAATTGAAACCCTCAGAAAGAGCAAACAAGACCTCCCCAGAAGAAAAAGCTCAGAGGACCGCCATGGTGCAGTCAGAGGAAGAGAAGGCGGAAAAGGAAGGAGCCACCACTCCACACAAACCTCAAGCCCACTCCCTCATTTGGGCACTCACAGCATCAGCCTCAGAGGGCCTCGCTCGCAGAAACATTCCGAATCGGCCAGAGATAAGCAAATTCCTGAGTAGACAGCACGACCCCAGGCTCCTCCACCGGCCCCTTGAACCTTGCCGCACTCAGACTGCCCCAGCCCCACCCTGCCCCATGCACCTCACCCGCCACAGCTGCCCTCTCCTCGCCCTCTGCTCGGTCCCTCAGTTCATGCATCTGCCCAGCGGCTCCACACCTCCCACTTCAGACTCGAGTTCACACCATGCTCGACACTGCTGCCAGGATCTGGAGTCCCGCACCATGCAGCCGGACTCAGGCAATGAGCGCCGCAGTCCTCCAGGCACTGCAGTTCTGCTGCCCTGGGGATGCACTCCGTCGCCCATCGCCCCCAGTGCCCGGCCTCTGAGCTCTCCTTCGCATGAACCAGAGGAGGAGTGGCAGCCGCGGATCAGTGAGAGCAGCCAGTTCAGCAACGGGCTGGAGGACCAAGGCTTGCTAGAGGGCAACACCAGGCTGAAGCCGCTCAAAGCCCAGAACTACAGAAAGAAGCCGTTGTGGGTGTCTTGGTTCTCCATCATCATCACACTGGCCTTTGCCATGGCCAGAGGTAAGCAAAGTCCTGAGTGCTGGTCCAGAATGAGAGAGGAGAAAGCACAGCCCGGAAAGGAAACAGCAGCACTCAGAAAGAATGGTTGAATCCAATGTGAGGATGGGAGGTTACAAAGGCCGCTGAAGCAGAATCCCCACTCTGCAGAAATTTTTCTAATCAGTGCCGTGAGGCAGGCTGGAGTCAAGACAACCAGTGAGAAGCCCACCATACCCAGCTCTATGCCTGCCCCGAGGATATGGCCTCAGACCTCTACACTGTGTTAGCAAATACCAGCAAAGAGTAGCAGAAAGCAATGGAAGCGACCTCAGGACCATAGTGATTCCCAGGGAGCCAGTCAAAAAACAAAAGGGAGCTGGGGCACAACAGAAAGAGTGAGCTGTAGACGGAGAAGGGATACAGGCCCCATGCCCTTCTCACTCCAACACCAAGCAGGAAGCATGAGCTGAGTTGCCAGAATTCAGCTCCCACCCTGAACTCTCTGAGTACCATGGGCCCTGGTGGCCCAAGCAGTCACCATGTGATCCTGACAATGGGCTGAGTCAAGGGACTTCAGGACTCACTCTAAACTACTAGTGTGAGCACCAAGGGAGACTCTACACTGCCTGCATATATGAAAAATGCATGAACCCATAGCATCAAACTACATGAAAAGCAGCAGTCCTGGAGCCTGAGAGACAACAACATACTCTACACAGCAGACCCGAGAAAATCCTCCAATTCTTTCCGAGAACTAATAACTAAACTTAATACACATCATGGACTACCACAGTGAACACAGGTGGAGGAGATCTCACGCCACTTGTGCCCAGCATCGTAAGTGCACCCAATGCCCAACAAGATTGAGTGGTGGAATAAGGCAAAGACATGGAACTATGGTGTAGACCTGCCTCTCCAGCTGGGAGGGGTTAGTCTCCAAAGACACTAATGGCCTATGAGGGGATACCAGGCACTTTGCCAGGGAGCTCAGAGGCCTGAAGGGGGAGGGGCTTCCCTTCGGGTTGCATGAGAACCCTGAGAAGCTTGACTGAGTCTCCCACAGAGCAGCATTGGGACAGAGTCCAGGAGTCCCCAGGGGTGACCCTGCAGACTTGGATTGGCTGGGGAGAGCCCCCACCCCTGGGGCATGCCAGGCGCCCCGCCCGGCCCTAGGGGTGTGCCACAATATCCATCCTGGGCCCGGGGTGTGCCAGGTGCTCCACCCAGCCCCTGGGGCATGTCAGGAGCTCCACCCCGCCCCCGGGAAGTACCAGACACTCTGCCCCGCCCCCAGAGCCCCACTCGGCCCCTGGCGTGTGCCAGGAGCTCCACCCAGCCCCTGGGGCATGCCAGGAGCTTCACTTGGCCCCTGGGGCATGCCAGGTGCTTCACCTGGCCCCTAGGGTGTGCCAGGCACTCTGCTCCACCCCCAGAGCTCCACTCGGCCCCAGGGTGTGCCAGGAGTTCCACTCAGCCCCTGGGGCATGCCAGGTGCTTTGCCCGGCCCCCGGGGTGTGCCAGGCATTCTGCCCCGCCCCTGGAGCTCCACTTGGCCCCCAGGGCATGCCAGGCACTCCACCCCCCATGGAGCCCCACTTGGCTCCTGGGGTGTGCCAGGGACTCCACCCCACCCCCAGAGCTCCATTTGGCCCCCGGGGTGAGCCAGGCACTCTGCCCAGTCCCCAGGCATGCCAGGCCTCTGCCCCTTTTGGCCCCCAGGGCATGCCAGGCACTCCACCCGGCCACTGGGGTGTGCCAGGCAATTTGCCTGGCCCCCTAGAAGGCCCTGAAGACTCACCTGAGCCTATAGATGTGGTCGCACTCACAGAGTCTGGCAGTTCACTTTGTAACCCCACCTACCCGACTGGACACTCAAAGGCTATGAGGGATTGCCAAAGGGTGCTTCTCCACTTCCTGCCATAGTAATTTGTGTACACCCACATAATATACAGCACATTAGAAGCAGCCAAGTCTCTGCCCAAAGTAAGAGCATGAGGGAGTTAATAAACCAAAAGTGCAGTTATTACCAGTGGGAAGATCACTGACAGGGTGGTAGAACAATAGTGGTGAAGTGAAGAAAACTGATTAATTGAACAAGCCATCATCTATATAACTGAGTGATGAAGATGAAGATAACATTATGGAATACAACATCCAGTAGTAACCACCTACTATTTTCTCTGTAATCTGGTATTTCCTTTATTGTTTTTGTGAAATGCAAAGACAACACTACGTAATACAGCACCCAGGGATGGTTCCCTATTGTCTCCTCTGTAATTTGTGTATCTTTTATTGATTTTGTTATAACAAATATGAAGATAACTATGTTATACAGCATCCAGTGCCAATTCCCTACTATCTTCTCTATAACTTGGTATTTTCTGTATAGTTTCTGTGTTACTCTGGGTTCTTTTGTCTTAAAAATAAAATTTAAAAAAATAAAATAAAATAAAATGTGGCAAGACAGCCTCAACATCATGGGTAACATGGCTCCTCAGGGCTGGGGGGTCCCTGGGTTTGTCATCTGATTGCATCATGCTCCCTTTCCTACTGCACCTGGCCTCCCTCACTTTGTTTCTTAGCAGCCAGACTCCAAGCTGAGCCCACAGGAGGCACCACTGGGGTCAGGAGAGGGCCGAGGAGGCAGCCCCTGCACAGTCAGTGATCACAGTCAGGGAGAAGCAGGGAAAGCGCTCTTCTACAAGAGGAAGGGGACCAAGAGATGGAGGAAAGAAAGAGGGAGGAGACATAAAAGAATGAAGATGTATTGTTTGTATGCACCAACTCCCCACAAGAAGACAATCATTTTTTTAAATTTAAAGAGAGTAAAAAATAAGAAAAAAACAATAAAAATGATACAGAATTTCAAAAAAGCAATGATAGGAAATTAACAATGGTTGTTATATTGCATATTGTTATCTTCAGAGAAGTTGTTCAGGTTACCAGATATAGCCATGCAAAATTGATTAAACAATTAAGCATTAACTGTTCCTTTCAATGGGTAAATGGATGCAACTAGAGACCACACTCACAAGTGAAATAAGTCAGATCCAGATGTGTAAACATCATATTGTCTCCCTAGTGTAAGAACCTGAAAGAGTAAATAAAACCCAAAAGGTGCAATAGATATTGTGAAAGGGAAAGAAACTTCCCAAAAGGAAAGAACAACTGGGATGAGGAAAATGAGAAAAAAAAGGAAAAAGGAAAGGAAAAAGTAATCATTTTGTACTGCAAATGTGCACTAATATGCACAATTTTTAATTAAAAACTTAAAAAAAGGACTGGAGCTCAGTGTTCCCAATGGCTATGTCTCCCCAAGCTCATCTCCTGTCTCTCAACTTTCTTCTCCTAATTTCTCCTTTCAGAGTAATTCCCCTTTGATCCTCCCAAACTTGCATTCATTGCTTAGGTGGAGAAAATCAGCACTCTCTCTTTGTCTTGGAGCTGTCAAGAAGGCTTCTTCCCAGTCACCACATACACATACAAAGAAGCCATCCATCCTGCAGCAGGATTCTGACATTTCAAGACCTTGACACCTGAACCAGATCTTCACATTCTGCTGCTTTCACAGCCAAGAGGCAGGTGCCATGGCTGTTTCTCAAGACAGCTTGCTGCTGGCTGACAGCACAATCAATACTGCAGACCTGCAGCACCCACATGTAGTGGGTACTCGATAGATATTGAAGGCTCATGGATTTTAGCCTCAGTGATCCTGAGAGCTTGTGCACAATGATCCAATTTGAAAGGGGAAAAAAATGCATTCAGATTATCTGCTAGTAAGAACTGGACAAACAGATTCTGACTAGGGAAAACTGCTACAATGAACTGAAGGTAGTTTCAAGTTTTGATTTTTAATCTTCAAACCAGTGTTCTGATATGGGTCCAACACTGAAGTTCAAGTATATATGCTGACATCCTAGCCCCCAAGGAGGAGGCTGGTTTTAGAGGCAGAGTATTTAAAGGAGTAATTAACTAGTTAAAATGAGGGGAGTATGGTGCAGGCCAGCCCAGTATGACTGATGTCCTTCTAAGAAAAGTGTTAGAGCATGGCCAGGCACAAAGGGAGGGCCAGGTGAGGACAAGGAGCAGCAGGCCCTCCACAGGCAGAGGAAAAGAATCTCTGAGAGTGAGAGTAGCACCTCACTCTCTGTAGCCTCCGGA
>PVLD010024721.1:0-24945 GCA_004027595.1 Dinomys branickii
CAAAAGCAGTTTGTCAAGCTGTGACAGTTTTACATCATGGTGGCCCTACCCAGACATAACTGGATGCTATGGGACCAGGAGGTATAAAATCTCACAGGAACAAAAGGTACTGCTTCCTTCCCCGCTTTGATGCTTTCTACCAATGAGGTTTTATAGAGAGCATCACTATCATTACCATTCACTTCATTATGGGACGGTTGGCTCCCTATTGGGCAGAGGAAGAACTGTAACAAGAAGAAAAGAGATTTATGTGGTTGTTACAACCCCAAGATGCTCCTCAAGCTTCCGCTGTGTGTTGACTGTGCAGCCTCCAGAGTGACCAGAGCAGGCCTACTGACCCTCAAGCTTCTGCCGTGCATAGACTCTGCTGGCACCATCGGTGACGGCTCGATCTCATTGCAGAGTCAGCTGGTCCAGGTGTTCTGGACCATGTTGGCTGGTCCATCTGTCTTGGACCATTGGCTCCTGTGGACTGTGATGGATCTAAGGCACAGTTTCCCTAAATTTAACCACAGTAGAGGTAGATAAGATTATAATATGAGGCCCATCCCATATGAGCCCCAGAATTCTTGAATTATATTTTTTTAAACCAAAACAAAGTCCCCAGGTTTGAGCCAGTGTATTGGGTCTGTCAAGCTTATGGGCATTTTTTTTCCTGTATTCAAACATGAATATTTTTTTCATGACAAATAGCCTTTGTCATGGATATTTCCAAAACTTGTATCTGCCTCCTCAGAAACAATCTCTCCAGTTTACAGAAATTTTTTACAATTTGACTTATAATTAGCAGTTCCCAGTGAAACAAGATTTTATAAGAGGAATACCCTGTTTGTTTAATGGAAGTACACCAGACTCTGAGAAGGGCTATAGGCAGGACTTCATCCCAGAACAAGCATGTTTCTTGACAATACTTTTTCAGCAGTTGCTTGAGTGTCAGTTCATGCCTTTCCAGAGCCCTGAGGCTGGTAGGCTATTTCCATTTTATTGTTAACACTGTATAAGCTGTTGAATTATCCCAGGCATGAATGCTGGCCAATTGTCTGATCCCAACATTAGGTGCAGTCTGAACCTTTGGATGAAATCCTTAATAGCGCCTTGCTCATTTCTACCTCTTTCTCTGAGTAGGGAAAGCTTTAGCTAGTTTGCCAGATGGTGCAAACTTCTCCCATGGGGAAGCTCAGTGATACGCAAAGGCTGGGCCTCCACCACAGAATCCAGGGTCACCATGGTATGTCTTGTTCATCAGATCCCTTCCAATAGAAAACTGCTTCTGTCTGTGAGGTACTCAACATCTGGATCTCCCAGAGGGCGATCTGTGAGCTCCTCACAGCTTGAGATGACCTCATCCACAATTTCCACACAGTCATGAAAGGGGCTCCCAGTTCAACTGGGAGAAAACTGGCCAGGTTGAATATTTACTGTCTCTAAAATTATGTGGAGATTTCTGAGTAAGATACTGAGTCTTCTCAGGTTTGACAGTCAATGGTGTCCTCCCTGGTCCATTAAGGTTATAACTGAGTGGAGTACCCAAATGGCCAGTTATTGTCAGAAATTCAACTTGTCTGCTTCCTCCACCTGTAGGGCAGTGGCCGTATGGAAGTGCAAGCCCTGAAGCATGGAGGCCATCCAAAGGCTACAGAGCCTGTTTTGACAAATATAGCATTGGATGATGCCAGGATCCCATAACCTGGGTTAAGACTCCTATGGCCATGTTTTTTCCATTCATGGCCATATGAGAAGGAAGGCTTGGTTATATCTGACAATCCTAAGGCTGGGGCCTCTTTGATTTGTTTAAATGTTTTCTCCTGGTCATCTTTCCAGAGGAAGAACTCCCCTCCCCTTTGGCAACTTATCTGAAATACTGGCTTTTAGCTGTCAGCACTCCTGGCTCCATATCACTTGCTCATGAGCATGTTTGGTTTTTTCTCCTGCTGTTCTGTCCGTTGTTTTGTTTGTTCCAGAGCTGGGCCGTTGTTACACCTCTGTGACTTGTCTCTAGGGTCACCTGTATTTCCACGCTTCTTCCGTCTCTGTCTGCTGCAGCTGCCCTTTCCTCTCCTTGCCCTCCAGTTGCAGTTCCTCCGCCGACTAAAGAGCTATCTTTTTTTTTCATTGGCTCATCTTCTGCTTTCGTATGCGGGGTCAGTTTTGCTTCTTCTCGGTGCTTGTGTTGCCTCTCCTCTGGTATTTGTCTTTGTAAGTGCTTGACTTTCTCTTGTGCTTGTCACTTTGGGGTTTTGTCTCCTCCATCCACATACATAGAACCTGGCCTTCATCCTTAGCCCTAGCACACCAGTACTCAGTTGTCTCCAGCATAAGTGTACCACGTAGATCTCCTTTTCGATGTGCAGCCAGTGGTGTTTGCCTGTCTTGCCTGCTGGGTCTTGACTTGGATCGTTGTCTCCAAACTCTGCCACAGACGTTATAGCTCTTCTCAGATACCGTCCTTCTGTCTGTCTATTGTCTTTTTTTTCATTGTGTTACCTCCTCTTGTATGTGTCATTATAGATTTCATATTCCTAGCTGTGCTTGTACTATGGCCCAGGCATGTGTGTATATTACTCACTCTGTTTCTTTCATCTACCAGCAAGACTGTGTTGCCTTGTGTTTGGCTTTTGCATCCCGTTGACCTCCTTGGCTTCTCTGGTTCCTCACCAAGTTGCCTCTGTTTCATCATGTCATTCCAGCATGTTCACCAGTTTTCTCCTTTGTTTGTAGTTGCTTCTGGGCAGCTTCCTGGGCCAACTGTAGCTGTTGAGTTGACTTTGTTCTGGTTGCTCCTGTAGGTGTTAGGCCTCTTTTACCTTGGCTTTGAGTCATTTGATTTCCTCCAGCACAGCCTTGCACTGTCTGTGGCACAATTTTGAGTCTCTGCTCACCACGGGCAACTCCCAGCTTGTAAGTCCTCCTCCTCGCCATGGGTCTCCCATGCATTCTTCTTGGGGCTGTAGATTTCATTTGACTTAGACCAGATCAGACCAACCATGAGCTTCTCTCTGAGACCTCTCCCATGTCCTTAGCACCCCATAAGCCAATTCTCATTGTAAGCCACTCCTGCTTGGGAATGCTGGTGCAGTCCAATTTTCTCCTGGGTCAGATTACTAGGTACTCTGTGGGAGGTGGTCAAGGTCCTAACAGAAGGGGTTTTATTCCTTGGGGGCTCTCTTACCTTCCTGTGGTTCTGTAGCGTGCTATAAGTCTAGAATCATCCTGAATCCCATCAAGTTCCCTTTGCCCCGGTGGGGGAGAGGTCTCCAGGCTGTGGGAGGGCTGCTTTCTTCTTTGAGCTGAAATTTCACCGGGTGGCACTAGAGGTCTCAGGACTCCCACAGCTTGGGCCCTCCCAGGGCTGCAAGCAAAGGAGACAGCAAATCTGTCATCTCCCACCCCTTTCTGATCACCAGAAATGTTGCAGAATACAGAGATCAGAAATACCAACAGAGAAAAACAGGAAGACTTTATTTTTAGAGGTACATTGGCTAGTTGATAAATTCAAAATGGCTGAGCAAAGGACAGAGCACAGGTTCCAGCTTTTATATATTTGGCCAAGGGGGTTGGTTTTGTCATGGAACTTGTAGGTTGGCAGAGAGCAAAGGCAGCTTTTCAAGCTGTGAAAGTTTTGTATTTTGGTGGCCCTGCTCAGAAGTAACTGAAGATTGTAAAATTTCACTTACAGGGACAAAAGTTCCTGCCTTAGTAAGCTGGACTAAGTTGCAATATTTATGTGGACCAATTCCACAGGATGGAATTATTATGCACCAAAATACATACAAATCAAAAAAAAAGAAAAACATATCTGAAATAAAAAACACAACTGAAGAAATTAAAGCATAAAAATGAAATATGAACCAATGAACCAAAAGATACATAAATAGATGCCACCCGGGGAAAATAAACACCAAAGGGATTTGTACAATATCAAAAGCCAAACTACATGTAATTAAAGAAGGAGACTATGGAGGAAGAAATGATTGATGATATTGTCCTAATATCATTGAAGACATGAATGGACATATTCAAGGAATTCATTGAAACCTGAACAGGGCAGAAAAAATTCTCTGCCTAACATATCATTGCTGTCTTCTGAAAAAGACAAACATCTAAAAAAAATCCAAAGCTGTCCCAAAATGGTTCTGCTAATCACAAATTGCAGAAACAAGGGAGGCTGGAAGAGACAGAGCAACATTTTTCCATGAAAAGAAAGAATAGTCAGCATAATCCACTGTGAACGCCAAAACAATGGTATTCCAAAATACAGGAAAACTAGTGAAGCTCTTCACTAGCCAAATTTATTTCATAGCAAATACCAAGGGAAATTTCTTAGATGGGAGTGAAGTGATAGGAAGAGTGAATTTGATTCTTTAGTAATAAAGAGCAAATAATTGGCAAATATCTATAAATATGCAAGATTATTGCTTCCTGCAGATTCTTTAAAATACATGATTATGTTGAAAGCAGCAAATATACAAGTGTCTTGGTCTTGAAAACATGAAGATATAAATATACAGTGGGTATAACATACAGATCAATAACAGGAGAAAGATATGCGGTTGCAACACTTCTAAGTTTTATTTAGAGTGATGGAATATTATATCTACATAGAATATTAAAGTTAATGTGATGATGGGATCAACAGAGAAATGAGTCAAAAATGCTATGTAAAAAGATATAACCATAGTAGGAATTTGTCAACACCCTCTCTCAGCAATGCCAGAACAAGTAAACAAAAGGAAAAACATCATGGAAGACCTGGATACTATCAACAACTTGAAATAACAGTTATTTTTACAACCCTGCATCCAACAATGGCAGAATGGAGTTCCTTTTTCAGTGCACATAACGCATTCATTAACATAGAACATGTGCTGGTCCGTGACACAAGTTTCAATAAATTTACAAGAATTTAAATGATCAAAAGTATGTTCTTTAAACAAAATAAAATTAAATCAGAAGGCAGTATCAATGAGGAGAAAAAAATCAAATATCTGGGAAGTAGACAATAAGCTTCTACAATTTTTCAAATCAAAAACAAGAGCATGGTTCTTCTGGGAAGATGGTGACTGGGTAAGCAGCAGAGAAAGATCCTCCCAGAGTATCGCCACCCAGACACTGGAATATAGCAACATGAGAAAGACAGGAAGGGGACAAATTGGTCCCCTGGACCCAGGAAGGATCTGAAATGAGAATTGAAGCCACCAGAAAGAGCAAACAAGACCTCTCCTGGAGGAAAGGCTTGGAGGGCCACCATGGTGCAGTTGGAGGAAGAAGAGGAGGGAGTCACCGCTCCAAACACACCCTCAGCCCTCCTCTTCTGGCACTCGCAGCTTCAGCTTTGGAGCCCCATGCTCGTGGGAGCCTCCCAAACGTGGCCAGGGAAGAACAGAGTTCCAAGAGCTGGTCCAGGACTGGAGTGGAGAAAGCACAGCCCAAAACAGAGGCAACGGCAGTCGGGAGGTGTTGTCGAACCCAGTGTGAAGATGAGAAGTTAGAACAGCCACTAAAACAGAATCCCCACTCTGCAGCAACCTTTCTAATCAGTACCCCGAGGCAAGGTGGAGTCAAAGCAACCAGTACACCGCCCACCACACTCAGCTGTACACCTGCCCCAAGGCTGTGGTCTCTTACCTCTCCACTGTGTGAGCAACTACCAGCAGAGAGCAGCAGAGAGCAGGGGCAGTGACCCCAGGGCCACAGAAATTCCCAGGGATCCAGCCAAAGAACAAACGGGAACTGGAGCACAACAGTAAGAGAGAGCCGCAGATGGAGGTGGACCACACGGCCCCACGCCCTTCTCATTCCAACAACAAGCAGGAAGCACGAGCTGAGTTACTGGGCTTCAGCTCCCACCCTGAACTCCCTCTCTTAGCACCTTGGGTCTTAGTTGCCTGAGCACTAAACATGTATTCCTGACAGCAATGGGCTGAGTCCACAGGCTTCAGGACTCATCCTAAACTACTAATATGAGCACCAAGAGGGTCTCCATACTGCTTGCACATATAAACCTTGTATGAACCCATAGTGACAAATTACACAAAAAGCAGCAGTCCTGGAGTCCAAGAGACAACAACATACTCTACACAGCAGACCCGAGAAAATCCTCCAATTCTCTCCTAAAACTAATAACTAAACTTTGTACACACCCTGGACTACCTCAGTGAGCATAGGTGGGGGAGACCTCATGCCATTTGTGCCCAGCATTGTAAGTGCGTACAATGCCCAGCTGCAATGGCGGGGAGCAGCAACACTGTAGATTGAGAGGTGGGAGGAGGCAAAGACCTGGAACTAGGGTGCAGACCCGGTTCTCTAGCTGGGTAGGGTCAGCCTCCAAATAGTCATAGGCAGCCTGCAGAAAGAAACTAGTGGCCTATGAGGGGACCTTGGGGGCCTTGACAGGGAGTTCAGCAGCCTGAGGGGTGAGGGGGCTTCCTCCAGGCTACATGAGAACCCTAAAGACCTTGACCAGGCCTCTGGCAGTGACAACAGGACAGTGCTTGGTGGTCCGCAGGGGCAAATCTGTGGATTCGACTGGGACCCCAGGAGTGCCTTGCAGGGGGTTGGGTAGGGGGAGTCTCACAGTCCTTGTGGGTGATCCTGAGGACTTGACTGGGCCTCTGGACATGCTGTTTAGAGGCGGAGCCTGGGAATTCACTGGATAACCCCTCCTACTCAACCAGATCCCCGATGGCCTGAGGGCTTGTCAATGGGTGCTTGACCATAGTGAACCTGATGCCCTGCCTATCTACCATCTCTGAGGATGGGTGCTTTTCCATCTCCTGCTGTAGCAATTTGTGTACACCCATGTTTGTTACAGCATAATTTGAAGCAGCCATGTCTCTTCTCATTGTGAGAGTCAAGGGAGTAAATAAACCAAAAAGTACAGTTATTATCAGAGGAAAGACAACTGATTGAGTGGTAGAACAATGGAAATGAGGGTGGAGAAAACTAATTGAATGAGTCATTACCTGTATAACTGAGTAACAAACACAAAGATAACATTATGTAATACAGCATCCCGTGTTAATTCCCTACTATCTTCTCCATAACTTGGTATTTCCTGTATTGTTTTTGTGTTATTCTGGTTTATATATCTCCATTGCTTTGTCTTTAAAAGAAAATAAATAAATAAATAAAAAACAAGAGCATGAGGGAAACTAGAAAATATTTTAATTAAATTTCAAAATATTGATGAAATGCCCCTCAAAGAATACTGAGAGAAAACATTAGAGGAACTATCTGAAAAAATTACATATGTCTTCACTTTAAGAAACTAGAAAAATAAGAGAAAAGTATAGTCAAATTAAGTTTAAAAGAGAAAAAATAATAATGATAGAAGTAGAAACCAAAAATGTGGTGAACAGAGATAATAAAGAAAATTATAACTAAAAATTGTTCTCTTAATAAATCAAAGGTCAGAAAAATAAATTTCATGGAACATGTCTGGCCTGATATCTGCTTTTCCTTGTTTTGTTCCCTGTAGAAAATGAATTGTTTCATTAAAAAAATCCGCAATTTTATTGAGATATGATTTATATACTAAATGGATGATATAAAAAATTCATCCATTTTAAGTGGATAATTAATAGATATTTAGTAAATTTATTGAGTTTTACCATTTTCAATTTAGTTGTTTCAAAATATTATTACCCAGTATGTTCCCTCCATGCACATTTGTCATGAAATTCATTCCTATGCCTAGCTCTAGTCAAACTATTTGTATAATTTTTGTCTCTGTATATTTGCCTATTCCTCATGTTTACTATACATGGCATCATCTAATATCTAGTCTGTTGTGACTGACTTCTTTCATTCTGTATAATGTTCTCAGTGTTAAATAACATTGTAATAAACACCAGTTTTCCATTAATTTTTAATTGCTGTATAATATTCTGATATATGTATACATCACATTTGGTTTATTCATTCACTGGTTGGTGGAAACACAGGTTGGTTTTTCTTTGAGGATATTATGAATAATTCTGCTGTGAACATTCACATGAAAATCTGTGAGATACAGTTGTATTTATTTTCATTTGATGGATATTTAAGAGTGCAATTCCTGGAATATATAGTAAGCTTATATTTAAAATTTTAAGAAGCTGAGAAAAAAATTTAAGAAACTGTCAAATTGTTTTCTAAAGTAGCTATAGTGTTTTACCTGACAATCAGCAGTGAATGCAGGTTTTGGACACTTTGTATCAATGCCTTCATGTGTTTACTTCAGCCTTTTTGATTGCAGCCATCCTGTAGGGCATAAAGCATTATCACACTGTGGGCTACTGCTTGATGTTTTTGTTAGAACACGTTTGCGGTATAAAATGACTACATTCATGTGGACTTGATACGCATATGTAACACATCCTAGTTCTTTTTATGCCCCTTTAAACAAAGTTCTATTGGAGCACAGTAGCCCTCATTTATTTATGAACTGTCTACTCTTGCTTTAGCTCTAAAATGACAGGCATGAGTATTTGTATTGAAGACCACATTGCCCAAGAGTTTATAAAATTTACCCTTTGGCTTCCTTTTACTGAAAGACTTTTCTGATTCCTAGAAATAAATTAACAATAGTGACAAGTGTCTAGCTAGATTGATCATAAACTAAAGAAAGAAAATACCTGAGTAATCATTATAAGGAATGAAAAAGAGGTTGGGTGTAAAAGTTTCTCCACATATTGAAAGAATCACAACATGAAGTTGCTAGGTATCCTTAGAAACTGACCTTCTTGTACCAAGATTTGTTAAAAAAGAGAGCTTGACTGGCCCTGAATCAAGGCCAGCAGTTTTCTGAAGCTGTTGGTTTTAAGCAGGAGCCTAAAGCGGTTTCTTTCTATGGTCTGCTGGTCATTTCAGAACTTTAGGAATGTAATGGTCAATTCATTAGAAAGAAACAAATAACTAAATTTTACTCCACCCAGCCCCCGTGGTGTGCCAGGCACTCCGCCTCATCCCTGAAGCTCCGCCCAGCCACTGGGGTGTGCCAGGAGCTCCACCCCGCCCCTGGAGCTCCACCTGGCCCCCGGGGCATGGCAGGAGCTCTGTTCTGCCCCTGAAGCTCCGCCCTGGGCATGCCAGGTGCTCTACACCCCCCGGGGTGTGCCAGGTGCTCCACCCCCGGAGATCTGCCCAGCCCCGAAGCTCCACCGGACACCAGGGGCGTGCCAGGCTCTCCACCCCACTTCTGGAACTCTTTTCGGCCCCCAGGCCATACCAGGCACCCTGCCCAGTCCCCAGGGCATGCCAGGCCCTCCGCCCCACCCCAGGGTGTGCCAGGTGCTCTGCCCCCAGAGCTCTGCCCAGCCCCTGGGGTGTGCCATGTGCTCCGCCTCATCCCTGGAGCTCCTCCCAGCACCCAAGTCGTGCCAGGCACTCCACCCTGCCCCTGGAGCTCCGCCCGGCCCCCAGGATGGCCCTACAGACTCACCTGAGCCTATAGACATGGACGCACTGACTGACTCTGCGGTTTGCTGTGCAACCCCACCTACCCGGCTATGAGAGCTTGCCAAAGGGTGTTTCTCCACCTCCTGCCATAGCAATTTGTGTACATCCACATATTATACAGCATATTTAGAAGCAGCCAAGTCTCTTCCCAAAGTAAGAGCATGAGGGAGTAAATAAACCAAAAGTGCAGTTATTACCATTGGGAAGACCACTGACAGGGTGGTAGAACAACAGTGGTGAAGTGGAGAAAACTGATTAATTGAATGAGCCATCATCTACATAACTGAGTAATAAAGACGAAGATAACATTATGTAATACAACATCCAGCGGTAACCCCCTACTATTTTCTCTATAATTTGTTATTTCTTTTATTGTTTTAGTGTTAACAAATGCAAAGACAACACTATGTAATACAGCATCCAGTGATGGTTCCCTACTTCTCCTCTGTAATTCGGTATTTCCTTTATTGATTTTGTTATAACAAATATGAAGATGATGTTATGTTGTACACCATCCAATGCCAATTCCCTACTATCTTCTCTATAACTTGGTGCTTTCTGTATTGTTTCTGTGTTATTCTGGGTTCTTTTCTCTTAATAATAATTTTTTTTTAAAAAAAGAGAGCTTGAATAACTATATGTAATACAGAAATTGAATTTATCAAAAACCTTCCCAAAATAAAAGTTCAGGCCCAAATAATTTTCTTAGTGAATATTTTCTATTCTTTGAGGAAGAAAAAGTTGTAAACAAATTTTTCACAATTTTTAAAATTTATGCACAAAAATAAATAATTGTAGTTTAAAAAATGGTAAACAAAACAGTAAAGACTGAGTAGCCCTACCAGAAATTAAAACACCCTGAATTCTCTGTAATTAAAACAGATGGTACTCACATATGACCAGCCAGGCAGACTAATGGGACTGAATTCACAAGTACAAAAATAAACCCAACACATCAGGAAATTTGGTATAGAAATAGATGGTATCTGAATTTACTTAAAGATGGCCTATTTTGTCAATTGTGTCTGAACCACTAGATAGCCATTATGAAGAAAATAAAAACGATCCTGTACCTTAAATCAAAAACCAGGATAAACCTTAAGTGGGTCACATCTCTGGAAATAAAAAGAAACCATTCATATTTCTAGTGTAGTAGACTTATAGCTGTCTTTTCAATTTGGGTGAGGTTAAGCATGATTCAAATTCAAGCACAATGAGATTAAAGCCTCCAACTTTAACTACAGAAAATTATAGTTAAAATACCATAGAGTGAAAAAGCAAGCGATGAGCTGATGAAAAATCAGTTTGCAATACATTTCTTGATACAAATGGATTGAAAACTTGGTAACATGATTTCTGATCCAACAGTTTATGAATGTGGAATATATTGTAGTTAACATGCTATTTGCACAAGGAAAAAGTTGAATAAACTAAAAATGTAATATAAATCATGTGATATTTAAACTTGTGTGTCTGATTTATTTCATTTAATATTATAGTTTCAAAGTGCACCCATTTTCCCACAAGTTACTCTTTTTATGGCAGAGTAGTACTCCATCATGTATAAATACCACACTTTTTAACCTGTTCATCTATTAAAGGACATTTACCCTGTTTCCAAGACTTAGCTATGATACATTGTACTGCTATAAACATAGGCATGTACGTATCACTGCCACGTGATGGCTTTACCACTTTCAGGTAGATTCCTAGAAGGGAGAGAGCTGAGTCAAATGGAATTTCTATTTCCAGTTTTTCAGAAATCTCTATCTGATTTTTGCAGTGGTTGTACTAGAGGTTAATGGTTTTAATATAGAAAAATCACACACTATTCTTTACATTACCTTATTAGCAACAAGCCAAATTCTTTATATTCTCAATAACCACGTAGAAGGGGTTCTTGATTTCCCACAGCCTCACCAGCCTTTGTTATATGCCAGCAAATGCAAAAGACTTGCGAGTATTTTTATTTCCTGATAATAGATACTCTTCCTTGGGCAAGATACTATCTTGGGGTTGGTTTGTTTTATTAATGGCCAGTGATGTTGAACATTTTTTATGTGTTCATTTGACCATCTAAACTTTTTCTAAGCAGTGTCTAATTATTTCAGATGCCCATTTTTTGACTGGTTCTTTTATTTTAGGGGGAATCTAGGTTTTTTTAGTTCTTTGTGTATTCTCAATGGTAGTCTTCTAAGTAACAGCTAGCAAAGTTTTGCCCTTCTGTAACTTGTCTGTTCACTCTGTTGCTTGTTTCCTTTGATGTGCAGAAGCTTTTTAATGTGACATTATGCCATTTGTTGATTCTCAGTATTATTTCTTATTGGAGTTCTGTTTAGAAGGTCTTTGCCTATGTTTCTGTCTTCAAGAGTTTTATCTCTTTTGCCTTCCAGAAGATTAAGTGTTTCTGTGTCCACATTTAGATCTTAGACCTATTTTTATTTGGTTTAGTACATGGTGAGGTACACAGGTCTAGACTCAGTCTTCTGCATGTGGATATCTGGTTTTCCTGCAACTATTTATTAAAGAGGCGATCTTCTCTCCAGTGCATGTGTTTGGCCCCTTTGTCAAAGGGCAAATAGTCAAACGTGTCTGGGGTAGTTTCTGCTTCTTCTATCCCATGCTATTGATCCACATTTCTGTTTTTGTGCCAGTGCCACACTGTTTTTATTGCTCTAACTTTGTAATTTAGCTTCATATCTTGGATTGGGATGCCTTCGGCTCTGCTGGCCAGCCTTGACCAACTTGAAAACTAATCTACATCATTAACTATTTTTGTTAATCATGGCTGTAAAGTAACATATTGCCATGCCATGATATGACTGAAATTGCTTTCTTAAAGAAATTTCTTAAGAATAAAGTAATTCTAATAAGTACAAATATCATTAGCAACAAGTGAAATTCTACAGCCTCTGTTACAATCTGTGCTAATGCAACTATACCCCGCATCACTTTCTTTGTTCTGTGAACTACCTAATTCTATGAATCTCATATTAATGATATCTTCCATGCAGTAGCACTGATAGGAATAGTTAGATAGCCCTGAAAGTGCTCCCTCTATTTATCTATGTAACAGTGGGAAAGAGGGAAGGTTTGCAAAGGATTTAGAAGGATTTATTTTCTAACTGCAACATAATATTAAAACATCTTTACAACATTCTTATGATAACTTGATAAAGGTATAAATGATCAAATCAAAGTATTAAGCATTTCCATCTCTTCAAACATTAATCACTATTATGTGTTGGGAATTTTGTATTATTCTAATCATAGATTGTTTTAATCCATAATTACCCTGCTGTACCATAGAAAAATCAGAGCTAATTGCTGTTTTTAAGAATTTTTTCCCTCAAATTGCAGGTTTACATCTTGCACTACTTCAGGTCAAGAGAGAAAGGACCAGTGAACGCTTCTATTTAAATTGCCACACACAGCTATCATTAGTATGAGAAAGGACGCTATGGCCCAAGACAACAGTATGACATTTCCAACTTAAATGAGACCAAAAAGAATGGGCAAGTATAGTGATAATTAACTGAGCTGTAATAGGAGAGGAAGAATTAGAGGATTTTTCTTCCTTCTATTGCTCCTAGAAAGTCCTACTTTATCTTTAACTTTGTTTCCTGGTAAGGATAACATACTTACTCTAGAGACTTCTCTGTCTATTGTTTTTTAGGCTGTCGTTTTAATATAGAAAAATCAAATCTTAAATTTCCAGAAGGAGGAATATTCTCTTTCTAGTGTTTTTCTCTTTCATACTTAACAATACTTAGCATATAAGAACCTCATAAATTCTTAGTGAGTCCATTTTGGCTGGATAAACAAAACTGTAAAAATTATGTTTAAGAAAGGAAATATGTAGATCAAATCTAAGTTAATATAGTATTATTAAATGTTAAAGAAGAAATGGGGCTGGGGATATAGCTCAGTGGCACAGCACCTACCTGGCAAGCATGAGTTTTTTTTTTTGGTTTTTTTGTTTTGTTTTGTTTTGTTTTTAAGTGTGAGGTTTTGAGTTAAGTTCCAGGTACCAAAAAAACGATGATGAAGAAATGGGTGAAGTTAAGGATGTATAAGAAATAAAAAGATGACAACTTTGATTCTCAGGCAAAAATGTCATTCCAAAGAATTGTTTTTTATTCTTTACCCTTTACTTTCAATGACATTTTCAACAAGTTTCCCTGCAGATTCTGTGATGATACGGCCTCAAGAGCTGTACTAAATAAAGGAGCAATTATAAATTTCATACTGAAAGTCTCTCAGGTATATCATCCTCTTCTGTGGAGGTAGGTAGAGGGGAGATGGGAGAAATATGATTATTTTTCTCATTGCCTCCTTTTCCTCTTGCCCATTGTGTTTTACTACCATCCATCAGGGTAATGTCAGGAACAGGTTTTACCTAACATAGCTGGAAAGCACCATAGTATATCACTTACCCCCGTCAGCAAGTCAATTTGAAACCCACTGTCTTCCATGGGGTCAAAAAGAATTGCTAATATTTTTAGAGGATGTGATAGATTGCAGTAAGGATTCTAACAAAAGGTGACCAAAATAAAACATCAACATCATTTTTATGCCTGAACTGATGGAAGAAGAGTAAGAAAAGATGGCATTTCCCACTCAACCATCTAGTTTGAAAGGGAGGGAGGAGAGCGATGGGAATAAATTCCAAGCCATCATTTAAAAATGGGAGCCCAGGCATTTGTTATTGGTGTGACACTGCCTCGTGCTACTTAGGAACATTTCGAATGCGCTCTTGTTTCCTTCAGTCTGAATTCAGGCTGTCGGCCCAGAGACCCCCCCAGGAGCCCTCCACTCTTTCTGTCTTCATTCTGCAAGGACCATAAAGCTGACAAAAACATTTTACAGACTTTGTTCTTGAAAACACAGAGAAAAGAAAAACTAGTGTTTTGTAGAATTGGTTTCTTCTCCTTTTCTATAGAGCATCTCTCCAAAACTCTCATGTTCTTCGTTGCTGACTCTTGAACTAACCAGATTCACTGGCTCCAAAGTCTCAGCACAAGATGTGGCTTTAACGTCATATCAAGTTAGTTTCTAGTGCTTTTGTCTTGCTTCCCTAGCACAATCATTGCTACATCTGCTGTCTGAAGGACACTCAAGGGGCAGGAGGAGTGCTGTGAAGAGTGCCAGGACTTGCAAAATCCACCTCCCACCCAAAATTCATCAGAACTTCTGCCTGTGTCTGCTTTATATGTTGTCTTTTTATATATCATAAATTAGGTTCACTACAAGTCAAGAAGTTGAAAAAACTCATTGCTTTACCCCATTTATAACAGAACAAAATCATAGTCATAACAATTTATAGCTAAAATGGATTTAAGTGACAATTTATTCCAGTTTGCTCATTAAAGAGGTGAGAAAGTTGAGCTGGAAAGAAATGGAAAGACACATCTGAAGGCACATGTTGACTTGCAGACATAGACCTATTGATTTATGATCTAATATTCTTCCTTACTGTTCTATGATATAAACAACATTTTCAAAATTAAAACTGAGAAAATATCTTTCCAAGGGCTAACTTTATTAGCTACTTTAAAAATCCTATAGACTCATAATATAGAGTATTAAAATTCATTAGTCTCCATTCATTCTTCCATTTATTTGTCCATTTTAACCAATAAAATATATGCAAATATTAGATGCTTATTCATGATCATACAGTTTTCATGGCACAACTACTACAATCACTTCACCTAATACTTGAACACTTAAAGCGTGGAGGCTAGACACATGTCTGTAAAGGACTACAGGGAGGGTGTGTGCTCCAGGTTTATGAGAACCCTGAGCCTAGTAGTTCAGCTGTTTCCAGTCTTTTTGGCAGCAGGGGCCAAGGGTGGAGGAAGGATGGTTTCAGGATGATTCAAGTGCATTACATTTATTGTTCATTTTCTTTCCTTTAGTATTAGTATTGTAATCTCTAAGGAAATAATCATGAAACTCACCATAATGCAGAATTAGCAGGAGCTCTGAGCTTTTTTCCCTGCAACAAGATGATCTGATATGAGGTGACGGGATACAGTATCACAAGAAATGTGCTGCTTATGTGCTGTACTGTGCAATTTCCTTTTGGTCAGTGTGCCTGCAGAAGATGCCACTTCACAAAGGCAGGGTGTGGGAAAAGGAAGCTGGCTTTTCAGGGCTTGAGTGTCAGTTTCAAGACATTCTGTCTTGATTTGAGTCCAGAATATATGGCAATTTTGTCTCAAATATATTGTAAAGGCAGTCACTTGCCATTTCAAGCAGTGGATCCTCTTCTAAAATTCTAAGCCTCAGTTCACCTGGCTTATGCACATGTGGGTCACAGGTCCATTCTTTCCTAGTTCTGGGGCCTATGGGATGGAAAGTAATGCTCAAACTCTGGGGTAGCCCGATATTCTTGATCATGCAGTAGCTGGGAGAAAGAAGGCTGTGACACAATCTCTTCAAAACTCTTTGCTGATGTTGGAGGTATGTTAAGAATCCTAGTACCTGTCCCTTCCGTAACTCCAGTTTGACTTTCAATGCAACCACTTTATCTGCTGACAAACACAAATGTCATTCTTCCTTAAAGTGGCAAATTGAGTTTGTTTAGCAGGTTGAATATGTCACATGAGTGAGCAAGTTTTGAGACCCATCCTGTGAAATGTACAGCCAGTAGTGATTTTTTTTTTTTAAACTCTGGAGTGGCTCTCACTACTTGAAAATGCTGGCCAGCAATCTATGTCTAGGAAGTCATCGCAGTTCCATGCATGAGAGACCCGTGTTCTCTGTGTCCATCTCCTCACAGGGCCATGTAAAAAGATATGAATTAAGGGCATGCATGGTATCATAGTTAATAGTTTTAATCATATCCGGCAAAATGTTGTTAAGTTCAAGTGACATTTTTTGGCTAGCCAGTATTTTTCTATGGATGACACAGTGCATAGATTCACATTTAGAAGCAACCTCTGACCCAAGTAGTGAAACCAGAAAGACTTCTTGTCAGGGCAGCTGTTCCATCAGTGCATATACTAACGTGAAATGGCCAGCCCAGTTTTCCTGTTATGGAATCATTCAGAGATTTCAATAGCCCCACAGCTGTCATGCTGGTTGTCAATGAGAGTGCGCAGAATGTGCACATCCTCTTGAACGATATGTTGCAAACACAAAAAAGCGTTGTTGCCTTGTTGTCAACATTGGAGACCTATCAACCTGGACCACATGACACAATGGCTCATTAATCCTCTCTAATGATTATGTTTCAATATCCTCTGGTACAGTATTTCACCAATTTATCTAGTTATGTTGCCAATTGAAAGAGTAAAATACACGCATTTTCTGAACTGCAGGTTTTCTTAAAAGTTCATGGCAAATGTCCAGAGCAGCAGGCAGGTTCAACTCTTTGCTTTAGCATTGTGGTTAGACCCAAAGAATGATGCTCCCAGTACCAACATACTTGACGAATGGTGGCCTCTAGCAATTGCTTTTGTTCTTCAGGTTCATGTTTTCTTTTGAAAAATTCTAAAGACATGTCTTTTAATGCAAGGTGCTTGGTCTCCGTGTGTTGAAGCAACTTTGAAGGTTATAGGGCCTTACTAGCTACCCAGTTACCCACCCTTTGCAATGAACCTATAGGGCTCTTTATATTTTCTTTTAAATGCAGCTTTATTTTTATTATCTGTTTTAGAGTCATCTGCTTTCTCATGATTGGGTATTTCTCCTTTTTCAAAGAAACTCTCCAAGCCAAGCATGGTAGTACCCAGCACCCAGGAGGCTGAGACAGGAGAACTGGTGTAAGTTTGAGGCCTGTTTGGGCTACAAAGTAAGTTTAAGAGCAGCCTGAATTACATAGTGAAACCCTGACTCAAAAAGATAAAAAAAAGAAGTTCCCCAGTGATGTTTGCTTTTACTTATTTCAGCAAGGAATAGCATGTAAACTTACCAAAACTGTTCAGTACAGGAAAGAGGTAAAGACTGAAATAAGAATAAAAATTAATTAATTAATGAAATAATTAGCAGATCATGCATGGACTAAGCTAAGTATTGAATTCTGACCTAAATCTCATGCAGCTAATATATTTTAAGTACATCAACTCAGTTGCCTCTATAAAGTCTGCCACCAGATGCAGCTTTTCACTTGCCACTCATGGATAAGGTTCTGCAAACTACTAATTATGGTCTCCCTGCAGTCAAACCTCTCTGCTAATGTTAATCTGCATTTGCAGACACTCTCCAGTGCTATCATCACTGTCTCAGCTCTACCTTTGATCCTCAGGCACTCTCTTTTCACAAGAAGCATGCAACCTAGATGCTTTGCAGGTGCAGTTCACACTGCAGTTCATGCTCTTCAGAGACTCTAACTTTGCTCATTGGACAGCAGGTGCAGCTCAGGCAGTAATGCAGGTGACAGAGAATGGCTATAAAGTCAGGTGAAGCTTTTCAATCTGTCTGCCATTCATCTCCCACTGTGCAGCTCAGTTTCTAACAGACCCACCCTGGTACTGGCCCATGGCTTTGGATCACAGATTCTTGAAGGCTCCCTAGGCTCTTGGAAATGTCTTAAAATAATTCAAATTTAAAAAGAAGATTCCTTCCCAGATTTGAATATAAAAACTTAGATATCATTAAGTCAGATTGGATTCATACTGATGTCACTTTTTGCCATACATCATCACTCCTGGATTTGTATTATTCTCTAAGAATTTGGCATGAACACAAGGTTTTCATTAGAGTAGCTGTGGACTAAGTTTATCTAGTCACATGGTGCTCAAGAGATAAAAACATTAACACAGTTCAGCCTGGATGAGTACAGCTCTATATGCATACTTAATATACTACAGTAGTTATGTATAGGGCAGCACCTTACCCCCACCCTACTCCTCTCTGCTCCATAGACCAAGACATTTGCTTGTAAGGATTAGGTCAGAGGAAAATATGAAAGAAAAGCACCAAAATGTACACAGAAGTACAACTGTCTTTTGAGGCTAAAGCTTCCCTATAAATCTAAGCCTGCCTATTTCTTCCCCTGAGATGAATTCTCCCCCAAAGAATTACTGTTGGTTCTATAATCTTCCAGCAGAACCACTCCTGGTCTGCTAGAATTGCTCAGTCTAGCCTGAGCCACAGTTAAGAGAGAACAGAGTTTAAGCTCAGTGGGGACCTCCAATTTGCTTATTTTCAATAAAAGGCAGAATTGTCTCTTGTATCACGATTAGTAATTCTTTCTCACACACTTAATTTCTCCAGATGCCAGAATAAGTTGACAGTTTATCATACCCCCATTCTGACACTCCAATTTTATAAATCCCCCAATTACTTTAGAGCAGTTGAAGATGAATCTGCTTCAAAGAATGCATGCTTCCCAAAGTGTACCAGCTGATTTAGGGGCTGATTTATTGTAGGTTTGTGGGATCACCAGCTTCTAGCCTTCTTTTCTTCCCAGATCCACATCTGTGTTTGTTTAACAGCCACTGGCTGAATCATTCTGAGAAGCATGGGAGCCATGAAAAAGGCTCAAGGGCCTCATGCCTCCTCTGAGAAGTGGCACTGTGTGTATTTCTATAGTTCAAGAGTTAAGGATTTTTATCTCATGGAAACTTAGCTTAAGGACTGACTTTACAATTCCCTGGAAAAATAAATCTGAGCTCTCAGTGACATGAGGTTCTCTTCAAAGCCTATCAAGATCCTTTTCTCTAAAGGTCAAAATATAGATGATGCCATTTTGATAGCAAGGAAGCTCGCTTTAATTTTTTTCAATTTTCACTGCATTCTTATCCTGTGCCAGGAGCAGCACTAGGTACAGGGGTTCTTCAAGGGTGTACAGTCCCGGTCCTAAACTGAAGGCACTTGCTTGTCATAAAGCAGACAGAGAGGTACCATTCCAGGGTGACTGGAGTCTAGGGAGCGGTGTACTCAAGGTGCTTGGTCAGATTCTCGGGGATGGGCAATTCCATTTAACAGTAGGAGAGAGGAGTAGCTAGCGGAAGGGCAGAATGAGGTGAGAACACTTGCCCACTTTGTCACATTACTACTTCTGTTCCATAAGGAGAGGCTCGCAGCTTAGAGGTTTAGAGGGTCTTAACGTTTGTAGCAGTCCTTTCTATCTCCTCCTATGCCTCCTTCTTTGAATCAATGTGGTAGATGCACACCAAAGCATTTGAAACACTTTTAATACATACGGATGCTTGTGTCTCACCACGCGCTGACTAAGAGAAACTCTCCAAGGGAATCTATTTCTTAAACCACTCTCTAGAGGACTCTAGAAGCACAGCCAGCCCCAGCACATGCCTTCAGACTAGCCAAGCAAAACCATTACTCTAAATGTCTTCCAGCAAAACCCCATCCAGCCCACTGACGGTGCTGGGTGAGCCATCCTCGAAGTGTGCCGTCAGACATTATCTGTTTTAGACTGGGCGATGGGCCCAATCTCAAGAAGAGACGCTTGCGGGAAGGGCGGTGTATGCTGAACTTGGAAATCCTCCAACTCTATTTTGATCCCATCCACTCTGTCTAGACTGTCATTTCTTGCCATCCAGTAGAGCTACTGAGGACATATTCAATCAGACCACTGTGGGCCTTGTGGATAAAACTGTGAGATCAAATCTGAGTTGGTTTCAAGTTTGCCTCCTAGCCCTCCATACATTTCTAGAAATACAGGTCTATTAGATTGAGTGTTTCTTGTACCATTTTGATTTTTGAGTTCAGCCCCCTGCTTGGACCCATGAGCAGACTGACAGCTCCCATGGTCCCTCAAATCTTCAGGCTTTTGTGGCACCCAAGCTACATGCACTTCGTTGGAACAGCAGCAGAAGTATCAGCAAAGCAATGGAGGGAAGAGATGGCCTCCAAGCAAGAGACCAGATTTCAAGTCCCGATTCTGCTTCTGCATAGCTGTGTGACCTTGAGCATTTCACTGGCCTCTCTGGGTCAGTTTTCCTCTCTGTAAAGACAACTGGACTAACCAATTCTCAAGGTAAGTCCTCTTTTCATTGGCACACAATAAGATGGAGAGAACTCTCGAAAATTTTGCAAAATGATTTACACACCCATCTCTGCCCCTGCACTATGTGATTAGAAATGTGACTGCAAGAAATAATTTTTCAAATGCCATCTTTTATTAATTAAAACAGGAAAAATAAAATATTCAAATACTTATCTGATATCCGCTGTACATTAGCACCACATTGAGCACTTTTCCTCACATAAATTAATTTTTTATTTTAAAAGGAAGAAGAAAAATAGAAATAAAACTGGGTTTCAAATTGGGCTAATAAGAGAGTAACAATAATTCATACATTGTGCACTGTTGTCTTCATAGTAGTTGCTGAGTACAGGACACAGGCACAAAACAATAGCCCTAGCTCTACCATTTACTAACTCTTTGAATCTGCTTCCTATTTGAAATAAAAATGCCAGGGTCTTTTGAACAGTCTTCAGAAAACCCTACTGTTGACAGCTCAAACTCAGTGATAATCCCATGGAGGGTGGAGAGGACCTGTAATTATTAGCAGGTTCCCTTCAGTGGAGGAAAACTGGGTGACAACACCTGAAGGCATAGTTCATGTTTGGCCCTCAGTTCATTTTTTTCTTCACAGGCTTTTGTAAGGCTTACAGTGTCTGATTAGTCTTTTATGGAGTCACCAAATAAATGTCTCTGTCCCCTTTCTGTGTCACTAACTCCAGTTCCCTAAAGAAGAAAAATAAAAATAAAACAGAGATACCACATATTAAGGCAAAAATTAATGCAGTGTTTTTAACCATACAAATGACAGCAAAGATCTCAAGTTTAAAATTCTAAGCAAATGTAGCAGAATCCACTGATTGTACCAGCAGAGAAGGAATTAATGCTCCACAGGTTACTGAAATATCTTAAATGTTTTGTGGGACAATGGATCTCCATAACACAGGGAGCCATGAATTTACATTTTCTTCTTTGCTGTGTGATTAAAATACCAGTTTTGACACTCCATTAATTTCAAGCATAATTCAGTCCCATTTCATGAAAAATTCTTTAGAAGTAAAGCATCATTATAAGACTTAAAATGTTAAACATTACATAAGGATTTTATTGATTCAATTAACATTCATACAAGATGATGAAACAGCTGGAAATAACTCTGAGACCACAAAGTAGGGACTTTGGCCTGTCAAACCCCACCTTGCACTTCACACCTGGCGAATACTTAATACATCTGAGGGACAACCATTCTTTTGAGTGGTAGAAATGCCTCGGATGAAATCTATTCTGCAAAGAGGCAACTGGGAGCATGCAGAGGCCAACACAGAGACCAGACACTTTCTTGTGGCACAAAAGAGGAATCAGTAGTGCTTTCTGTGCCTGGCTATCGCCTTGGCCCACAGCATTCCATCATTTACTCTGTGTTTAATTTCCTTTCACCTTCTATCATTGCTACCGTTAGTTTCCTTTCTTCTACCTCAGAAAGTATATGTATGTAATATTGTTGTACAACTTGGCCAATTTCAAAAACTATTCATCCTTCCAGTCTTTATCTAAAATTATACACACACACACACACACACACACACACACACACACATAGAGAGAGAGAGAGAGAGAGAGAGAAAAGAGAGAGAGGGAAAGCAAATGAGTGAGAACATTGGATGGGTAGAGATTTGTTATAGGAAAGGCCCATCAACTTGAAGTTCGTGAGATTCTTTAAGCATTACATTTTCTTTTTTGTTCTCTTAATTTCCCTGGTCTGGCTTTAGTGTAGACTCAAGTCTGCTCGGTAAATAGGTATCATATCACTGACTTGTCAGTGTAATTGTTTTAATGAGAGGTCTGTTGGTCCCCAGGAAGCATGGCAGAAGGGATTGTGCTTATAATTGACTCTAATCCATTCCAATCTTCCACCTTAACCTCACTAAGAATTAAGTAATTGATTTTTGGTCTCTTGAAAGAAAATAAAGACCTCCTGAGATAAAACTTGGCAGCCACCCAAAGGCAGAGACAATTGAGCGCTGGCACCGGTGATACAATATTTGGATGTGGAGAGCTGTCTTTGTCTTAGCATGCAATTTCCCTACCACTAGTGCTTAGCATATATTTGAGCACTACTGTGGCCCTGGGTCAGAGATTACGGAGAATTTCCCAAGCATCTGTTTACCTTAACACCAGATACCAGTCAGACGCAAGTGACAAAGGGCATAGGCCAGTGTTCTTTGGCATTCTTCTTCCTGTACAGGTCGCCTCTCATAAGCTGGAGCTAAGCACAGGCCTCTAGTTCCCCATCTACTGATCTAGGTCTCAGCCCTGCTCTTTGACCTGTTCACTCCACTCACGAAGGCTACACCATTCCCCTCTAATAAAGCTCATTTCTCATAAGCTGGTGTAGCTCTCCCAAGCATGTACCGTTGGGACAAGGACTAGCTGAATTTTAGATGGAATTTATTCGAATCTTTAACTTATTAGTGAAATGGGGTGAAATTATGACTAATGAGTGTGGACAACAATATGAAAGCATCAGAGGAAGATGCTCTTCTCCTCCGTGATGTCTCTGGGTACACCCCAATATCGGAAAACTCATCTTCCCTCCTCCTTTGTATCTGGCTCCCTCAGTCTGCCAGGCTGCAAGCCCGGGGAGACCTCTCCGTCCTGCTCTCCAACACTAAGTACCACTGGCCCACTCTGCAGTTAGGACCATGGTCCTCATCCACGGTTCACACACTGCTTAGGAATCTTATCAGTCACCAGGCCCACACTGCCCATAACACTTAGGGCTCCTCCCTCCCTGAATTTCAAATATAACTCTGCTTCCCTTCTATTTACAGACAACATTGGTGGCTCAAATGAGAATTTATCTAAACTTTCTTACTTTCCACATTCCAAATTTATCCTAATTGGTCTTTTTTAATTTAAAAAGTTACTGTTTTTGTTTCTATTCACAAAAGCAATATATGTTCATGTAGAAAATGTAAAACATAAAGGAAGTAAAATAAAGAAATAAGTATAATCCCAGTAACTCCTCCTGCCATTGACCAATATTTATTGAATGCTAACTAGTTGAGGCTCAATTTAATATTCACAAAAATCCTAAGGCTTGGGTAGTGTTATTATTCCCCTTTAATTAATGATGGAATACAGATTCAAGGAGGCTGGGATTTGCTTTAAAGTATACAGCTGGAAATGTACAGGAAGGGTTTGAACTTGTCTCTGTGTCCAATTTGTGTACAATACTGTGTCTTTATCCATAAAACTTGTCTTGATCCACCAAGATTTGTCTTGGTGTTTATTTTGATTCCAAAGATGACACCATTTCATCAAATAATCCCAGACAGGAAATGCTTCTAAGTAAGAAGCTACTGCGCAAAGGTGTTTCAGAATGTGTCTGGTCTTTCCATTCTGGTCATCCTTCCTGCAGGTTTGTAAGCTCATCATTGCAAAAGTGATGTTTTGATTCTTTGCTCTTTCTGACACCAGAACAAAACTCCCTTCTACCACTTGGCCTGAAGTTTCTTTCTGCTACTGCCCAAGACCAGTTCTGGCTGGTACTTATTGCTCACCCTCTGTGAGCAATAAGTACCTGTGCCTATTAGTTCTTTGTGTGTACATGGGGCGTTGGGGATTGAGCCCAGGAAACATTCCTGCCTTGCCCTCCTGAAGAACTGGGATTGCAGAAGTGCATCACCACACCTCAGGTTGGTTCCTTTCTTAGAGTGATAGTTTTCCACTTTCTTGAATTATTGGTCTCTTTACTCTTTCCTAAATTATTAGCTGCCTAGGTAAGTCCACTAGGTAAGAAACTCGGTAACTAAGTAAGCTGCCTAGGTAAGTCCACTAGGTAAGTCCACTAGGTAAGTAAGTCCACATATTCTTCAAACCCCTCTATCACCCTTTCTTCTTTTTTTTTTTATTTTAAAAACATAAAAGTACAAAAACATATTGACAAACAGACACCAATTATCATAAAAAATAGTACAATCACAACTAATCTATAGACAAGGTGATATGGTCTCAACAGTGGTTATTGCTTTATCCATTGATATCTTCGAATTGTAAATGTAAGAACCCATATACAGACATGCAAATTTAGTCAGAGAGTTAATCCTCTCAACAACAGAAAAAACACAATAACCAAAAATCCAAAGACAAGAAACACAACAGGCAAACAGCAACAACATCAACAACAAAAAATAAACACCACTTGTTGCTGCTTTACATATTGATATCTTCGAAGTGTGTGTTCAGGATAACACATACAGACATACAAGATTAATCTAATATCCTGTCATCGATTATTGCTTAGAATTAAGTGATATAATACAATAGTAGAACCATATTAGCCCTCCTGCATATATGTATATTCATATATATTCATATATACATACATACATTTTTGTCTTTTTCTTTTCTCCTTTCCTTCGTCCCATCTGTTCTTTGTTTTTGAACAGATTTCCTTCATGACTCTTACTTTACATTCCCACCCTCGGGTTCTTACACCAGTGATATAATACGTTGCCTGCACATGTATCACTGATTTATTTCATTTATGAGTATGGACTCCAGTT
>PVLD010024722.1:0-24870 GCA_004027595.1 Dinomys branickii
CACAAAGTATAGCAGGCTTATTGTTCACACTGGAGACTTAGGTGATACTGTCCTTAGGGTTGGCTATCACCATCCCTTCAGCTGTCCAAGTTAGAAGCCTGGGCCTATCTTTGATCAGGGTCTTATCTTTGATCTCTTTCAGCATGCACCCAATTGCTTTAAGTCTTGATTTTCCTACTCCTGTTCATCTTCAATGCCAAGTTCCAGTTCAGATCACTGTAAATGTTTTGTCTCCATTACTGCAGTTACCTCCTATTTCCTTGTTATTAACCTTGTTCCTCTCTAATTCTTTCTGTGAGGAAGGAGAATTTTAAAAAATGAAAGTTGGGTTGTATCATCTTATTTAAAGTCTTTCAGTAGCTTTCTGTTTTCAGAATATGATTTAGACTGCAAAAAAGAGCTTACTATCTCCATATGACCTGGTCTATACTCAATTCTCCTCTTCTCCCAACCGTATTTCCGCCAAACTCAACCACTCTATGTTTTTGTTTGGTACTGGAGACTGAACCCAGGACCCTCTCACATCCCAACGCACTTTCAATTCTTTATTTTGAGACAGTATCTTGCTAAACTGCCCAAACCGGGCTTGAATTTGCAATCCTCCCGCCTCGATCTCCTAGAATGCTGGGCTTAGAGACTTGGAAACTACCCCGATTTTTCACTCTGCTCTTGGGTACATTATTCTTTCTGGCTCTTCATTTCTTTGAACCTGGTAAGAGTTTGTTCCTCCCTCCCTCCTTTAGCTTTCAATGCTGCTTCACTTCAGGAAATCTTTACATTTTGCCCCGAACCTCGGTAAGGTTCCCCTTCTATGTGCTTTGACAGCACCGTCTTACTCCTCTTATAATATATGCCCCACTATATCAGACTTGTCTCTTTCGCTGTGCATTCTCCACCAGACTGTAGACAGGCTACATCTTTGTCTTTGTTTTTGAGACAGGGTCTCGATATGCAGTTCGGGTTGGCCTTGAGCTCACTTTGTAACCCAGGCTGGTCTCGAACTTGCAAGGATCCTACCCTGCCTCAGCCTCCCAAGTGCTGGGGTTACAGGCGTGCACCACCACGCCCGGCGACAGACTACATCTTGTACATCCACACAACTAACAGTCCTCAGCAGCACAGCATATAAGCGATCGATGATACTTCTCAAACGAGTAGAAGGTAGAAGATACAGGCACCTGGAGAAATTCTGAGCAGCAGAGACACTGAGAGGCAGCCATTTCAGACTAGATGAGAGCAGTTTAAAAAATCCTAAGCATCAGGAACATGCAGGTCACAACCCAATCTCCTTTTGAATTCGGCTCCGCTCTGCTCCTTTCTCCCGGAGCTCGTCTCACCGGCTCCCCACGCTAGCGACCGGTTGTGACCTCATGTTGGTGTGACGACGTCACTCAGTGCCGTCCTTGAACTACAAGGCCTTTTGATCTTTCCGTGGGCGGGAAGGTGAGAAGGTACCCGGTATCTCGCTTTTGCACTCATAGTTCTGGGAATCGCAGCACAGGTTTGTCAAGAAAATCCAGGGCCAGCAGTCACGTCATCAACCATTGGGCTGTGAAGAGGAGGCGGGCGGAGACTTGCGAAGGAAGTGACGCAAGAAATAAGCGCCAAGGAGAGAGAGCGAGGTGTCAATGAAGGCCATGGCCCCTCGACGCCTCCTGTTGGTGGGGGAGGGGAATTTCTCTTTCGCTGCCGCTCTGAGTGAGACCATGGATCCGAGATCTAGTCTAACCGCCACCTGTCTCCAGCACCCCGCTGACTTGGCCAGGGATTCTGTGGCCCAGGAGAATCTGCGGCGCCTGCGCGAGCGAGGTAGCGGGATCCGCCCCTTTCACGAAGCCCCGCCCGGCTGCCGGAGTGTCCAATAAGGAAGGGGTGGGGCGTGGAGAATGTGATGTAGGGGTTGCTCTGGGTTATCTCAGGGATAGTCCCACAAAGTCTGCTGTACTGTTACATGGGAGAGTTTTTTGCTTCCGAATCTTGAGACATCTTTCTAGCTGTGTGTCATCCCTCTAAACTGTCCTTGGCAGGTACCGAAGTACGTTTCGGTGTGGACTGCACCCAACTAGCAAATGCCTTTGGACCACACAACAGGAAATTTGATCGAATTTATTTTAATTTTCCTCACTGTGGACGCAAAGCTGGAGTAGCTAAGAACAGGGAACTGCTTGCCAAGTTTTTCCAGAGGTGAGAAAAAGCGAGTCCGAAGTAAGTTACGATTACATGTTTGCAGAGAATATAAAGCCCTAAAGGAACCCACAATCTAATCGGAAAGGTTGACTTATAACCATAAATACTAAATAAAATTACAAAGTGTGCTCTTGAGAGTATGAAAGGATAACTTATTTTTAGTAATGCAGAGTAATGAGAGCCAGTATAGTTCGATGGTTGAGAGGATGAACTGAGATACCAAACTGGCTGGATCCAAATCCTGGTCCATTATTTAGTAGGATTTTCAATACTGCTTTTTTCTTTTTCTTTTGGTATCAGGAATCGGACTCAGAGCCTTGCACTTGCCAGGCAGGCACAGAGCCGCTGAGCTGTATCCTCAGCCTGTATTTTAAGCAAGCTTCCTTAATCTATGTGTGGTTCTGTTTTCTTATCTATAAACTGGGAATCTATAAACAGTAACTGCCTCATACAATTATTTTGAATTTAAAATAATGCTTTACACTACTATACCAAACATGTGATACTTCTACTAGGTCATACTAGTCAAGCAACCTTTCACAAAAACAGTGCTTTAAACTATATTTAAAGTAGAATTTTGCTAGCCAGAAGGAAATGAAAAGACCTTCTAAGTGGGGAGAAACATTTTGTATGATGAATATGATCATTGCGGATATCAGAAGTATACCAATAAAATTAATATTTTAAAAAATGGGGATGCCAAGCATGGTAGCACACATCTGCAATCCCAGCACTTGGGAGGCTGAAGCAGGAGGGCAGTCTGGGCTTCAGAGTGGGTTCCAGGTCAGCCTGAATTACAAAGTGAGACCCTGTCTCAAAAAACTCCCCTAAAATAAATAAATAAGTAAAAGTGGGGAGAAACAGTCCAAGCAGGGAATTATGTATAGGAAGTTTGTAGATTGGTATTTCTATGACATACAGATGAACAACATTAAAGCATTAAAGAATTTGCGTTAAAGCAGATGCCAAGAATTGTTATGGGCACATAACTATACTGTATATTTGCATATTTGCATACTTGAGTTTTAATGTTTGCAACTGGGATTGGCTTTTAATTGTTTCACAGCTAGACTACATGTATATTTGTACCTGCTCTGATAACTTCTACTTGTTTCTGATAAATTCCTGTTTTTTGATTTTTTTTTGTCCTATTAGCTGTGTGGATGTTCTTGCAGAGGAAGGAGAAGTTCACGTGGCACTGTGCAGAGGACAAGGTGGTACTCCCGCTGATAAACCTCAGCGCGAATGGCACAACAGTTGGCAAGTGGTTGCCATGGCAGCTCAGGGAGGTCTCATTTTAAGCGATGTGCTTCCCTTTAGCTGTGAAGCTATGCCAGGATACAAGTGCACTGGATATAGGTAAGTAGTCACAGAGGCTGAGCCTTCTCCTTTCTCATCTCTCTCACTCATGAGAAACAAAATGGTAGGCAAGCCTTTTCCCTGACAATTTCCTAAGTAAGTTTTCTAGAAACACTTGCTTTGCTTAATAGTGACAAACTGTACACTGTACTGTTGTCTTTTGGGCCAGGAGTCAAGATAAATCCTTTCATGTAGAAGGCGCTTTGAACCATATCTTCACCCAGAGCTTATGCTTTGAAAGTTCTAAACACAGAATCTTCAGAATCAAGCTGGGAGACAAGTGTTTTTCCTTTCTAGAACCAGAAGCACTTGCAGGAAAGTTGAACAGGTAACCTCTTACTTTGCTGGAAATTAGTTGCACCTTTAGTTGTAGCCTGAATGTTTTGATGGATATCTATATTTTGAACAGATGATACATCAGTTGTTAATGATGTTGGTACTGTGAATACTAGTCAGTATTCCTGATATACTGTAAGGGTGGTAGCTGCTAGAGTTCTGGAAAGAATGTTAACTCTCCTTTGCTGAGAGTTTAGCGCATTGTTTGACTGCTTGCCGAGCATGCTCTGGAAAAAAAGAGGAAAATGAAAGTGTCTGATATCACTCCTTGTGATAGATGATTTTTGTTCCCTATCATGATCAGCTTAAAGATAATTCTTTTCTATATAGCTATTTATGTTTTAATTCTTTTTGTGTTATAATTGTTTATGATTTTCAGTGAGAAATTATTTTTTGTGTGTTTATGCAGAGGTTTTCTGGAAGCATCTTCATGTCATCCTATCAAAACCATAAATGAGAAACTCATTGCTGCATTGGGCACAGTTTTCCCTCTGAAAATGTTGAAGTGTTCCTGCCCCCTGCTGCCACAGGAAAGCACCGATGTTTTCCCTTCCTGGAACTATGACATTCTGCCTGCTTTTTGGATTAGTCTCTATGAAGATAATTTAAATTGCAAGTCTTTGACTGGTGAAACAACACAAGAAGTTGAGGACTCTCTGGTGTCATTTTCAGAACTTCCCCTTGCCAATAGTCCTAGAGGAGATGATAATGAAGAAGCCCCTGAAGGAATCTGTGGACAAGTCAAGGTCTGCCTTAGAGCTTCTCTTTTAGTTCATGTTCAGGCTGTCATTCAAGCGCCAGACTTCCTCCCAGGTTCTTTGCACGTCCTCAGTGGACCTGTTTTTCGGAAATGCCACATTTTGCCTTTCACAATGCCAGCATTTCATGAGACTTTAGTTATCTTTGGGGTTGATCAAAATCTGAAGCATGACTGTCTTTCATTGCTGGATCACCTGAAAGCTACGGTAGAAAGCCTTCTGACCCAGACACTGTTGGATGATGCTAAGCTGAGCAGTTCAGTGGAGTTTGTCCTTCAACCAAATGGAAAAGATTATATGATTCATGTGAAATCTCCCAATTTTGGCCCAGACTGTGCCGAAGATCTGATTATTGGAGCTGTCATCACATGTGCTACAAGCATTACACATAAGGAACAATGTTTTATGATTGTATCTATAAACTTGGACTTATTAACTATGCTTGTCTGGAGTATCTCTGACTGGAGAATGTTGTGGACCTTTGATAACCGTTTCCTGAAAAATTTTGTCCCTGAGAAAATAGCACCTTTTAAAAGCTATTCCCTCTATCCTCCGCATCATGTGCATGATATTAGTTTCTGGTTAGATGAGAAGAAAGGATTTGATGAACTAGAGTTTCACACTGTGGCCCGAGCAGTGTCCCAGGACACTATTACATCCGTACAGTTACTTGATCATTTTCAGCATCCAAGGACTGGACAGATCAGCCTATGCTATAGATTGACCTACCAGGCATGTGATAAGGCCCTCACCCAGCAACAGGTAGCATTAATGCAGTTCCAGTTTAGAAAAGAGATTCAACAACGACTACACGTTATACTTCGATAATTTAGTAAATGCGTTCCAGAATGTGCTCCTTCATCGGGAGTAGATAAAAAGAGCTTACAATTGGTTGGGTGTCCTGTGTTTTGTTTGTTTGTAAAGTCTAAAAGCTGTACAAGAAAAAGCATTGTTTTTAAAACTTTGTTCTTTTGAAACTCTCTGGCTCTGTAACTGCTTCATGGCTTTGTAATTGCTTTCTTGACTCCTGTAAACATGAGAGTGTAACCAAACATGCAGGATACCTGATTGTACCATTATACCTAGCTTCATGAACTGATGATCATTAATCTACCCTTGTAACCGATGATCACACTCAGCTAGCTAGTTAGAACTGCTAGGCTGTTCTGTCTTGCCTTTGTGCATCATATAAAAGCTCTAGACCACCAGAGTTTAGGGCCTGATATTCTGGGAATGATCCTAATCAGTGCCCATCAACATAAATATATCTGCCTCCAAATCCTGGGTGTCATTTCCATGTTTCTGCTTGCCTTTGCATTAGCATTGTTGGTTGACCCTAAAGAACCTGTATATATCACTAAAATTTACAGAATGTGATATGATTGGGGATCTTTGGAGTTATGCAGTATTTTGGTTCTGAGTAATAGACATCCCCATCAAAACAAAACAAACCAAAACCAAAACACAAAACAAAACAGAATAACCAAAACCCAAAACAGCATCCTCTACATTAGCTTCTCTATTGCTGAGAAGCAATAGAACTTAGATATCTAATCAAATGTATTTATAAATATATTTTCCAAATTGTCAGTTCTGGTTCCCTTCATTCTATTATCACACTTAATTCAATTTATAACATTGGCTTTTTGGGTTAGGCCAACATTTATTGGCAAATTGTATGAGTTTTATAATTAGTGTTATTATTCCTGTATCATCATCATACTTTTTCTGTAATTGGCTTATTAAAGTTATGGAAACAATAAGTGTCAGATTTAGGATTAATATTTGGGTCTGACTGTAAAGCAGTGGTGGTGAACCTATGGCACTTGTGCACAGTGAGCTGTTTGTATTATTGAAAGCTCTGAAATGTTTACCATCACTGCCCCAAAGCCATGTTCTTCCTGCTACTTTCTTACTTTTCCTTCCTTAGTCTTGATCAGCAGGAAATAGATGCATATCTATCCAAACAGAAGGTTTAGCCAGATAAGTAATTGCTGCATGTGGGAACTGACCAATAGGACTATTCTTTGTTTTAATACAGTTTAGTTGAAACCGTGATTTTCTAGGTCTATTCCTACCCCTATACTGGGGATCGAACTCAGGACCTTGCACTTGCCAGGCAGGTGCTTATGTCACTGAACTACATCCCCAGTCCTGGCACTCTGTTGATACCAGCACTTCACCTATAAGCTTGTTTCAGTTAATGATACAGGGCTCCACAGAGTGGGACAGAGCTCCGGCACTGGGGGAATGGACAGAATATCAGGATTAAATAAGTTATCACCAAGATTTATGTTATCAGGCACATGCCTTTGTAAAACCGCCTGTACGATATCAAGGGTTTTCTCATGATCTGGTGCGAAGATAAAGGATTTGTAAATAATTCAGTCCTCAGTTGGAATATGGCACCACCATTTACTAACTATGCAATGTTAAGGCTTGGTTCTTTTAATAAAATCAGGTGGTTGTGAGAAGTACATTTTTATTTATTTACATTTTGAGGCAGAGTTTCACTAGATTACTAAGTTGTTCCAGAGAGGCTTGAATTTTTGGTCTGCCTGTGTCAGCCTCCTAGAATGCTGGGAATGCATACAAGTATGCACCACAATACTTGGTTAATGGGGGCCAGGGATCTAGCTCAGCAGCTCAGAGCCGGACTGGCAAGCTCAAGGTCCTGAGTTCAGTTTCCAATACCAAAAATAGTAGTTGTCTAAGCAAGTTTTAAGAAGGAGTAAAATGTAAAACTGTCTACCACAATGCTGCAGAAGCAATGATGGTCATCGACGTCTGGTTGAATTTGCTGCACAGAATTTCATTAGTCTTTCACTTAAAATTTTTTTTATTTAAAGAGAAGATATATATATATATACACACACACACACACACACACACACACACACACACACATATTTCTCTTAGTTTTTTGAAAGAAAGGTTTATGCTGATATTGTTTGGACAATTCAATGCCTATATCTTGTACTTTGAGTAACTAAAGTCTTTCACTTCTTAGCTTACATTCTGGCATTTCTGTTTTGTCTCTTCAGCACTTATTAGCTACTGGTTGTCTTTGTCACACAACAAAATACAGAGCGAGCAAGGTCTTAAAAAATGACTTTTTACGGGCTTTTCCTTTGGTAGGCAGCTATGCTGATCATCTTTAACTGAATACCTCCGAACGACTCACTTTATATGTGTAACCACTTTTTGTTTTCATTTAAATAGGGGAACTGAAGGTTAGTTTTTATAGGCTAGAGAATACTTAAAAGTGAAGAAAGTTAGAGGGAGAAACACCCAGAGTTTGAAGTAGGTGGATGAAGAATGCTACGTCCCAGGTTCCACTTGTTTTGCTATTCGGATATTTGCCCCAATTGGCCCAATATATTATAATTTGGTCTTTTCTGCGCATGTCACGCTCTTTTGTCCCTCGGCGGACACCGTTTGGCAGCCAAGCTATGTCTGCGCGCTCGCTGACTTCATAGTGTGCGGAATTCTCCCTTTTTTCGTGCTTGCCATGGCGAATCGAGGGACTCGGCAGCGACTGAAGGGAGGCGGCAGTAGCGGCGGGGACACGGCCCCGGCCGCGGACAAGCTGCGGGAGCTGCTGGGCAGCCGAGAGGCGGGCGGCGCGGAGCACCGGCCGGAGTACGGGTGCGGGCGCGGCGGGGGCGTGGCCGGGTCGGGGCGGCCGCAGGGTCGCGGGTCTCCGGGCGAGCGGCTCTCTCCGCCGCCCTGGCGCTCTGTCGGCCGGGCCTTCCTGGGCTTCCGGGACCGCCGGTGTTGGGGTTCAGCCCCCCCGCGTTAGGGTCTCTTCTCTCGCTGAGAAACCTTGGCGCACGGGTCTGTGTTGTCTCTGGCCAGGCCCGGAGCGAGCTGCCTGGGTGGAGTTGGCCGCGCGATCGGCAGAGCCTGTGGGAGATGCTGCGGAGCGCAATATGCCTTTGACAGCTGTCTCGTACATCTCCTTTTATTTCCCCCAGAAGTGCCCCCTTAAACTTTTCTATGTGGGCTCCCCAACCTCCAGCACTGGCCCGGCCGCCACCTGTCTCCAGGCTGGCGGACCGAGGCTAGCATTACGTTAGAGAAGCCGTCAACACGTGGAACTGGAGCGGGAATGTGCATCTTGACCTACCAGGCTGCTGTTCATTTGAACATACGGGGAAATGAATACAACCGTTGAAAGTAATTACCGTGTTTAAGAGAAGGAGGGAGTGTGAGGATACCGAGGCCTGCGAGTCATTAGGTGAGCTGAAATAAACAGTACTGTCGCTGCAACAAGCTAAAACGTGGGCATTAGCCTCCCCCTTAGAGGAGGAGAGTGGTTGAAGTCCTTACTCATTTTACTCGGAACAAACGGTTCACCTTTTCGAGTGACTTAAGTGTGGTAGTTGTTTCTTTTTTCTCTTTCTGGTTAGCAGGTCCTTCCTGACGCAGGCTTTTTTTATTTATTTGAGTGTTTTTGCTTCTGAGCAGATTGTCTGGAAACAAAGCTGGACAAGTCTGGGCACCTGAAGGATCTACTGCTTTCAAGTGTCTGCTCTCAGCAAGGTTGTGTGCTGCTCTTCTGAGCAACATCTCCGACTGCGATGAAACTTTCAACTACTGGGAACCAGTAGGTGATCTTAGTTTTTGGTTTTTGCTCTTGATTTTTTGTCTCTCGTAACTTATTACCAGACAACATGCAAGTAATATACAAGTGTGGCCACTAGTGAAACAACTTGTTTTTGCTTTTAATTCCTAAAAATTACTGATTTATTGACTGTTGAAGGCTGTAGGAGATTTTGGTGGTTTAGTCAAAGGTATGATTTGTAATTATCATTTAAACTATTTGGAGAAAGTTTTAAAAGTTAACAATGACCGTAAAAGCTGAAGGAAAAAAACCTCCTTCTTGTACTTCTCATGTCTAAATGCTACTTCCCAGAAGCACCTGCTTTCTTTCAGTGCTTTATTTATCCCGATGTTTATCAAAGTAGTGCAGCTACATATGCTTGCAATGTTATTTTTGATTTAGAATTTTGACTTGATTTAGAATTCAGAAGTAAAATTTTCATATAACTTTTTTTTTTTTGGTCTTTGTTTTTGAGACAGGGTCTTGCTATGCAGTTTAGACTGGCCTGGAGCTCACTTTGTAGTGAAGGCTGGTCTCGAATTTGCAATGATCCTCCTGCTTCAGCCTCCCAAGTGCTGGGATTACAGGCATGTGCCACCATACCCAGCTACTCATATAACATTTTGCATCAGAAAATGGAGAAATGATGCTTAGTGTGGGTATATAAGATTTAGAGTTTTTAAATTTTGGCTTGGGGCTATTTATTTATTTATTTTGAGACAAGGCCTTGCTGTGTAGTTGAGGCTGGCCTTGAACTGTGTAGCCCAGGTTGGCCTCAAACTCACAGTGATCCTCCTGCCTCAGTCTCCCAAGGGTTGGGAGAACAGACATGTGCTACCATGTCCAGCCAGGGCTCTTTAAAAGAGTGAAGAGAGAGTAGAATTTGAAGTTTCAATATTGACCAAACGGCAATCTTGTAGAATTTATAATATTTTAATTTTTTAACATCAGGTCATTTTGATTCTTTTCTTATGTATTAGTTGCAAATGTTCAGAAATTTTTATCATTTTTGTATATTTTTGTCTCCTTAATATTTTACCCAGAATCTTGTCCTGTGTCCTCACAGGAGAGTTTTTGGGCAGTTCATTGATTTATTTTGGTTTTTGAGACAGGGTCTCAACTGTGTAGTTCAGGCTGGCCTTGAACTCATTATGTAACCAGGTGTCTTGAACCTACAGTGATCATGCTGCCTCAAGCTCCCAAGTGTTGGGATGACAGGCATGTGTCACCATGCCTGACGGAAGGTTTAACTCTAAATCCATTTGTTTGTTCTTTAGACACACTACCTCATCTATGGGAAAGGTTTTCAGACTTGGGAATATTCCCCAGTATATGCCATACGCTCCTATGCTTACCTGTTGCTTCATGCCTGGCCAGCTGCATTTCATGCAAGAATTCTGCAAACTAATAAGGTAAGGGTAGGCTAACCCGAGAATAGTCACCATTGAGCAAACGGTAAGTCTCTGGAACAATTTCAAGAGGAGAACAAGACAGATTGGGGGCTTGGGAATTTGTTTTCTTTTTTAAGACAGGGTCTTACTATATTCTCCAGGCTGGTGTCAAACTCCTGAACTCAGGTGATCCTCCTACCTCAGCTTCCTTGAATGGCTGGGACTATGGGGATAGGCCATTATGCCCAGTGAAGAGGGTACTTTTATTTTCTAAGAATCATTTATTCATTTATTTTTAAATTTATATTTATTTATATTTCCGTTCAGCTTTGTAACATTTTATGTATATCTTATATATATTGTAACATATAATTTACAAATGTTCTCTTATAGGTTGAATTTTTGTTTCCCTGTTATTTAACTAGGACAAAATTTAATCTTTTTTCTGACTAAAAACAAAATTTAAAAAATACCCATTATATGTCAACCAAGAACAAATCAGTATAATAGAAATGAGATAAGTAACAAAGAAAATCACTGAAATAAAAAAAAAGGCATGTGAGAAATTCATAAAGCTCTGTCAGACTGATCAGGCTTAAAAACGTTTTAAGACAAAAATTATCATTTTAAGAAGTGAAAGAAGTAATATTACTATAGAATATATGTTACAAAGTAAATAATAAAAATATTATGAACTAATTTATCAGTAAATTTAAAATTTTAGATTACACATGTCATTTCTTTGAAAAATAAATATCATTGACACATAAAGAAAATATAGATTCCCTGATGAGCACTATACCTATTAAACTAATTAAAATTATAGTAAGCAACAACAAAAAAATTCCCTAGAAAAAATTTCTGGTACAGCTCACAAATGACTTCACTGATTAATTTTGTTAAAATTGAAAAAAGTATAATACGAATTCCAAAAACATGCTTCCAAGCACTAAAAATAACTTCCATAATAGTATACCTGATGTGCATTTATTCATTTAGTATTCAACAGACATTAACAGTAGCATTCATTTAGTAGACATTGTGTTATATGACCCAGCTATAAACAATGACCAAGTCCCTGCCTTCACGGAACTTAAGTTTAGTGGGAAAGATGGGCATTGAACAAGGAATTTTATTTTATTTTATTTTTGGTACTGGGAATCAAACTCAGGACCTTGTGCTTGCCAGGCAGGTGCTTGAGAACAAGTAATTTTAAATGCAGTGAATCTTTTGGCAAGTGGCAGGGAGTACAGTGGGCAGTGGTATGGACTGTTAGGACAGCCTCATTTAAGCTGTGTGCTAAAGAATATTTAGAGTTAACAGGCTGGAGCAACTGTATACTTGGGAACACGGGAAGGAGGATGGCAAGTCTGAGGCCAGCCTGGACAACATAGTAAGACCTTGTCTCAAAGTAAGTTTAAATGGTCTGGGGATATAGCTGAGTGGTAGAGTGCTCCTTAGCATATACCAGGCCCTATATCAAATCCCAGTACCTCAAAATAGAATCAAAACAGAAAAGTTAAGTGGGACCTGACCTGATTAGTTTTCAGGGCATGTCTTGTAGAATTTTTTTTTAGTTTATCTTGCTTGGAGTTTGCTCCCCTTCTTGAATCCTTAGGGTTATGTCTTTTGCAAAATTGGAGGATTTTTTTTTTAGCTAGTGCTGTTTTGAGTATTTTTTTTAGTTTTGCCAGTTCTCCTTTCCTTCTGTCACTCTGTTGACATAAATGTTAGTTTTTTGTTTACTTTTTAAAAAATAGTCCTTGTCTTTGTTACTTTTCTCTCATTGCTGGGAACAAAATACCTGACACCCAGAATGAAGGAAGAGAAGATTTCTTTAGCTCACAGTTTGCGGAGGTTTCAGTACATACTTAGCTGGCTCCAAGGCAAAGTGCACATGACAGAGGGCAGCAGTTCACGGTGGTGGAAAACAGCAAACACAGCAAAAGCAAAAGAGCAGCAAAGAGCAGGGCTCCCTCCCTCGTATTGTATGCAGGCTGCCCACCCCAGGGCGGGTGTAGTGCTCACACCCATAATCCCCTTGGACCACGAGTCAATCATAAACTCTAGAAGTCCGCCCCATGACCGCATGAGGCTCTGGGGGGACATCTAGACACCGTAACAGTCCTAACGAGACTGTATCATCCTTTTTAAAAGATGTTTTCTTTCTCTTGTTCACAAGGAGTAATTTCTATTCTGTCCTCCAATGAAGTGATTCTGTCTTTTGTCCAGTCCATTTCCAGGTTGAGGTAGAGAGATGCCTTGGTTGGAGTGTTGTTATCATTTGGCATTTCCAGTTGCCAGCTTCTTGAGTTTTATGTCTGGGGTGTAGAAAGCAAAAAGAATGGAGTTCTTGTTGTTGTTGTTCTTCTGCTGCTGCTTCTTCTCCTCCTCCTTCTTTCTTATTCTTCTTATTTTTTTTCTTCTTCTTCCTCCTCCTCTTCCTTTTCTTCCTCCTCCTCATATTTCTGCCACTCCCACTCCTCCTCCTATGCCTTCTTCCTTTTGTGAGATAAGATTTCACTATGTTGTTCAAGCTGATCTTGAACTTGCTACCCTCCTGCCTCAGCTTCCTGAGTTCTGGGATTAGGTATGTGCCACTGTGCCCAGCACCTTATATGTTCGGAGTTTTTGTTGTGCTTAGCAGGAAGATTAGGGAAAAGGCCCATCTTCACTGAAGGAGAAATCCCTAATTAGAGAACTGAAGGAGTTATCTAGGTAAGAGAAGAATGGGGATGAGGGAGGAAGTTGGGAGCAGTTGTTGTTTTATTTAGTTTTCTTATTGCTGAGACAAAATACCTGGTACCCGAAGTTAAAGGAAGGAAGATTTATTTGGCTCACAGTTTGTGGAGGTTTCAGTTCATACTTGGCTGGCTTCAAGGCAGGGTGGTGGAGCAGAGGGGCATCAGAGAGGGGAAACAGCTCACGGTGGGCAGAAGGCAGCACAGTAGCAAAGAAGCAGCAGGTGACAAGCAGCCACACCAGCCGTCCTTCTGTCCTTTACATTTTACCCAGGCTACCCGCCTTAGGGCAGGTAGTACTCACACGGGGGCGGGGGGTACCCTTAATTCTACCTGGAGCTATGCCAGACCAATCAGTGCCCCAATTTAGTAACCACACACTCTTGATCCCAGCATCATACACTTAATCTCGGCATCACACATTCTAGATCTCTAGATCCAGCTACCTCTGAAAAGCCCGACCTTCGGGGAGCATATGGAGACACAACCCAGAACATCTAGGCTAAAGGTCCTGCAGTTGGGAAGAAGTCCAGGATGGCCTTTTATTTTCCTCCTCCTCCTCTTTTTTTTTTTTTTTTTTTGGTGTGGTATTAAGGAGGATTGAATCCAGGGCCATACCCTAAGCTATATCCCCAAGCCTTTATTATTATTATTTTTTAAAGACAAAGTCTTAAGTTTCCCAGGATGGCCTTGAACTCATGATCCTCCTTTCTCAGCCTACTTAGTAGCTAGGCAGTAATTTCTTCTTGTATAAATAGGTTTGATTTTTCAAAGAGAGAATGTTGTAGGGTGGATGAGATGAGACTGAGAGGTGGAAAAAGCTCAGAAATCTTCAAGACCTGGTAGAATCTATTAAAGAATTACTCTTGTCCCCCCCACCCCCAAGTATATTGTGAAGTCATCAGAAGGTTTTAGACAGAAAAGAGGCGTACTTGCATTTGCATTTTAGAATGATCAGAAAGGCATCTGTGGAAAGTGAAAGAACACAGTTTTTTCCTTTCCTAACTAATGTTTCATTTCTGGTTCTTTGAACTTATCAGAGCAAAGATAATATAGAATGAAGCAGTCAGTAGAGAACTAGCAGTGTACGGTGCTGAGGGTTTCTTTTAGTGCTACCTGATTATTTACACTCACCTTAAGCTTCACATGTTCCAAACAGAATTCTTCCTCTTGCATCAGTGTAAGATCATTATATCACTGATGTAAACAACACAGAAAACAAGAGGAAGACTTCCCTCCTCTTTTCCTTATATCCAATTTCCTTCTCCCTGTTAATTCTGCCAGTGAAATCCAACAGAGACCCACCTGACAAAGGGAGTTGTGGTTATGGAGTCCCAGCCCCACCATTAAAATGGTGAGGAGTAGAGAAGACTAGGTTATTGCTGAGAGACAGTATAGTAATAATTGGCACTTCCAGTGATAGATATCTTACTTTAGGGGGATGGGTATTGGTAATTGAACCAACTGAGCTACATCTCAGCTCTTTTGAATTCTTAAAAAATTTTAGACAGAACCTTAAGTTTCAGTGTTGCCCAGGCTGCACTTGAATTTGCAGTTCTCCTGCCTCAGCCTCCTAGAGTGCTGGGATTACAGGCATGTGTCACTATGCCTGGCCTTTCCCAACTTTTTCTATGCCTAATTAGATCACCTTTGTATCATCCCTTTCTGGATGTGTGCAGGTTTCATGCTTCAGTACATGCAGGTCTCACACATAGACCCTTTGCTCTCCATATATACAGCTTTACATTCTGTGGAGCAGTACTCACAGTTCCAGCCTCCTGACCTCTCCTAAGCAGTTTTATATTTCTGACATTCTCATACATTTGATATTCTTCTCATGTTGCCTGCATTTCTGTGCTTTTGAGTGAGGTGGAACATTCCTTTGCATATTTACTCATCATTCATATTTACCTTTCTGTGATTTACCTATCACATCCTTTGTCCATTTTTTATTGGATGTTCTGTTTTTTTCCCCTGATGAGTAGAAGTTCCCACTAGCAATCCTTCCTAGATTTTAGATGGTGTATTGGGTATCCTTTGTCTAGACCTCTATTAACTTTGTGGTCCTTTGTTGAACAGAAACCCTTAACTGTGGTATAGTCTGATGTAATGAAATCAGTGACTTTTCCTCGTGTGGTTGGTGGGTTTTGGATCTTTTTAAACAAAGTATTTTTTTCACTACAGATCATAGAGATATTCTTCTGTGTTTTCTTCAGTTAGCTTTATAATTTTACCTTTTGTTTAAGGTAAAATTGAGACTTGAAGTTTATTCTTATAAAATACAAAAGATCCAACTTTACTTTTTGCTATGTGATGAATTTTCTAGCACCATCCACTACATAACCCCTCCTTTTCCTCTTATTTATAAGGCTATCTCTGTATATCACCTGTGTGTATGGCTCTGTTTCTATTTTCTTTATTCATTGTCATTGTTGTCTTAAGCAATAGCACATTGTTTTGATTATTACAGTTTTATAATGTAAATAACTGATGGATGAATTTCTTGCTCTGTCTTTTATAAGACCTGTATTTTGTAAATCATTTTAGAATTAATTTTTTCCACACCTAAATCCTGCTAGGGTTTTATTAGAGTTGCATTGAATTTACGTATTAAATATGAGAATTAATAATTTTACAGTGTTATATTTACCTAACTGAAGTGATAGATCTATCTAAATGAAAACTTAGGTTTTCTGTTTTTTATTAAAATTTTAAAATATATCCATCTATTAAATCTTATGTCTTATGTCTTTGACAGATTAATGCCTAGATTATTTGTTGTTTTTATTCTAATTGTAAATACTGCCTTGGATTTTGTTTAGTGGTATAGAAGAACACAATAGATTTTTAAAAAACCTTAATATTGAATGTCTGACTGAATTTCCTTATTAGTGTCAATGGTTTATCAGGTCAGTCCCTTGGGTTCTTATCATCTGCATGTATTTTAGTCCATGAAATGCCTGAGACTGGGTAGTTTATTTACTTATTTATTTATTTATTTAGTCTTTTTTGAGACAGGGTCTGTCTATGCAGTTCAGGCTGGCCTTGAGCTCGCTTTGTAGCACAGGCTGGCCTCAAGCGCGCAACTATCCTCCTGCCTCAGCCTCCCAAATGCTGGGATTATAGGCATGTGCCACCATGCCTGGCATGAGACTGGGTAGTTTATAAAGAAAAATTTTAGGGTTCATGATTCTCATGGCTGGCAGGTGCAAACAGCCTGGTGGCCAGCATCCTGGCAGAGTTCCTCTGGCTGCATCATACGACAGAGAAGCAGAAAGGGAATTTGCCACATGTATAAAGGGTTTTGTGCAGGAGGGCAGGCTGAAACAGTTGTACTCACTTTATAACAATCAAAGGAACTGAATCACTCCTGTGAGACTCTCCCAGTTCCTGAGGGAGCACTCATTCATTCGTGGAGTGGAGCCCTTATGACCCAATTACTTTCCATTATGGCACATGCCTTCTAAGCTCACCGTCCTGACATCACCACACTGGGGATCACCCTTTGAGCACATGAACCTCTGGGGACAATGCATATCCCAACCATAGCAGTTTATTTAGTTTCCTCCATTTGGATCTTTACACCTCATTTCTTTGTTGTGTCTTTGCATGGACTAGAACTTTCAGTCATTTTGTTGAATATTAGTAGAGATGGGGGACATGGTTGTCCCGTTCCCAAGTACAATTTTTATGTAAGTTCATGTTAATTTTCTGCTTTCTAAATGTTTATTTGTACTGTCTCATTAGATGAGGAGTCCTTAAACGTAGACATTTATCTAAAGTTATGTGTATTCCCTGTAGCATTTGGAATAGTACTCGTTAAGCAGTACTACACTCACTGTACAGTAGGTTTTCAGTATGTTTTATTAAGTTAATGAACTTGGGATCAGTTTATTGAACTCATTTTGGGATTGTGTTGGTTATAGTGTTGAATGTAGGCAGTATTTCCAAATTATATGTACATATGTTAATTATACTATGTATTTAAATCATGCTTATATTCTATGGAATTTAATCCTTTTTTGCTGATTTGTTTGTTTGTTTTGAGATAGGATCTTGCATGTGGTCCATGCCAGTCTTGAACACACTATGTAGCTAAGAACTTGCCATCTTCTTGCTTCAGTTTCCCAAGTCCTGGGTTTTAGGCATGAGCCACCACACCTGCTTAATTCAATGCTCAAACATATGATATTTTATAATATAAAAACTATTTAATAAAACCCTTATTATTTTTGTTTTTTAAATTGATATCCTTAATTATAAAATTAATAACATCATATTATAGAAGTGTGTGTTTTCACTCAGTATTTTGTAAATAATCCTTTTTTCAACAAGCACTTCTTAAGCAGCCATAATGTTTTAAGTGCTAGAGAGGCCTATCTTCGTTGAAGGTGGCACATGAGTGTAATCCCAGGACTCTGGGAGATGCAGGCGGATCTCATGTTCAAGCCTGGCTTGGGCAATTTAGTGACTTAGACTTAGCAAGGTCCTGTCTCAAAATTTAACAAATGGCAGGAAATGTAGCTTAGTGTGAAGGCCCTGGGTTAAGTCCCTAGTATCATAATGAAAAAACTAATCTGTGTTATAGTCCATGTAATAGCATAATTTATTCTACAATATGCATATAATAGGTATTTTGTAGTTTTTAAAACAGTTTTTACTAATTAAACATGGCTGCAATTGACATTTTCATGAGCTCCCTTCCTCGCGGAGTGACAGAAACAGGTGTTCTAAGCCGAGAGTGTGAACTCGGTGTGATTTGCTATGTACGGCTTTTATACCAGTTTATAGTACAATTTATTGTTGACAGATGAGAATGGCTTCATCTGTATGAATTTTTTGGGCTCCTATCTATGACTTATATTTTCTTGTTCTGTATTTCTTTCAGATTCTTGTCTTTTATTTTTTGCGATGTCTTCTGGCTTTTGTGAGCTGTATTTGTGAACTTTACTTTTACAAGTGAGTATAAAAATGCTGGTTCTAAAGGTGCTAGGAAAAAACTGAATATACCATAGACCATTTCTCTGATAGGCTAGCAATAAGAAATAGAAAACACTTTTCTTCTAGCTCCTGGTATTGATGTGAAGTACAACTTCATGTAGAAAAATAGTCAAAAGGAATAATTCTAATTGTTTTCTTTCTTGAGGTTTATAAATATCATATCATTAATTTTAATTCTGTTAATACATGTCTAACTGATCTTTACTCAGCAGGATTTAGTAGAACCTTATTTTGGGGCCTAAGATATAGTTCAGGATCATGATTTACTTCTATCTTAGAGCTTAGCTGATGGGGCTCTTTGCTCCTGTTTGCATCCAATACATTGTCTTTCATAAATGTGCTATATGTTTTTGAGATAGGGTCTTGCTGTATAGTTCACGCTGTTGTTGAACTCACCATGTAGTCAAGGCTGGCTTCAAACTCTCAGCAATCTTCCTGCCTCAGCCTCCAGAGTGCCAGGATTACAGGCATATGCCACCATACATAGTCCATTTGTTTGAATTTTAATGGAACTACTAGGCTTTTAACTGTTCCAGTAATGAATGTAGCTATCTTTTTTTATATGACACCTAACAAACATATTAATAATGCATTAATGTATGAAAGGTTTTTGGACTTAGTAATCATTATTAAAAGTCTTCCAACAAAAAAAAAAATCTTCCCACAGCTAAATATGTCAGATTAAAAAAAAAACTGGCAAACACAAGGTCCTGAGTTCGATTCTTGGTACCAAAAAAAAATGACCAGGCAAATTTGAAAAATGATCAGAACTTCTAGAAATGAAGATATTAAATATTATTGATTTCATATACTATATCGTATATTGTATTTAATAACCATAATATTTACATAATATTGATATTTAAAAATCAGCAAATAGTTCAAATAGCAGGTTATATGCAGTACTGCTAACAAGAAAACTATAAGATTAATTTGAAGAAAACTAAGAATATGGTACAGAGAGACCAAAAAAAAGGAAATACAGAAGAGGTTATGAAATGTAGAGTAGAAGTGAAGGTTTGATGTACATTGTACTTTGCTTATAGAAGTTGATACAGAGAATAAGGACAATGTTCAGGGAAATAATAGCTGAGACTTTTCCAGCACTGGTTGGAAAAAAGTGATAATCCATAGATGCAGTAAGTCTAACATATCCCACCCTGGATGCATAAAAAAGAAATTAGTGCAACTGTAAAACACCAGGGACAAAGAAAAAGATTTTAGCAGTTGACAGAGAACTAAAGAAATACCTAGAAGGGAGTATTAGACTGACATAAGACTTTTCAAGAGCCAGGAGACTGGAAAAAACAGAGAAAAGAAAAAGTGCCTTGGAAGTGCAAAGAGAAAATGTTGTCTTAAAATTGAATACTAAGTTAAACCATCTCTGTCAGGAGGTACATAAGTACTTTTTAGTTAAAGAAAGAGAGAAAGAAACTACTACCAAATCTGAGAATTTACCATGATCAGGTAAAGGAACTTCTGAAAATATACTTCGGAAGAAGCAAATTTATTTCAGAAGGAAGCTCTGGGATGAAATAAGGAATTTGAGCAAGGAAAAACCTAATACATAGATATATCTGAGCAAATACTGACTAAGCAAAGCAGTAATATCTAAAAATGTTGAACTTGTGGGGTTAAAAAAACTAGAAGTAGAAGGAGTTGGTGTAACATGGCCTGTCTTAAAAACAGTGACTGAGGTAACCACTCAACGCTGTCATGTACCTCCTAGTCTTTTCTTCTGACAGTCCCTGTTATTGTGCGCCTTAGTGCCGTGTACTCTCCTAAGCACTTTCCCTTGCATGATCTTCACAGAAACTCCCTAAAAGTAGGCATACTTTATTATTCCTATTTTACAGATGAGGAATCTGGCAGACTGTGTGACTAGACCAGAGTCCCACTGCTAATAAGCAGCAGAGTGAGAATCTGAACCAGTGCTTATGTGCGTCTGAGGCCTGTTATTTTTTTACTACCTCACGCTATCTTCCACTGATAGTAAACATGATCTTGTCATGTAAAGTATAAATTTCCTCTTCGGTAGGGAGCTTCTCTCCTGTGCCAGGGATAAGGATGTTTGCATTTTTTATGCATATGAAATTGCTGACCTATTAAGGCAGTGCTGTCTCTGTGTTTGACGTCAGATCTTCAGTGTTCTTTCCTTTGCAGGTGTGTTTTCCTTTTTGATTGGAATTGTCCATTCCTAATATCCGCTGTGCTAATTCTGCTTTCTCCTAGGGCTGTGTGTAAGAAGTTTGGGCTGCATGTGAGTCGAATGATGTTAGCCTTTTTGGTGCTCAGCACTGGCATGTTCTGTTCGTCATCTGGTAAGTAAAAGGGGAGGTGGAAGAAGTAGCAGGTTCACCCTTGGTTTACAGTTGTATTGAAGGGAAATCCTTGTGCAGGTATCTACACAGTTTATATAACAGGTCAGCAATTTGCAGAGCACTGTTCACTACATTTTCATGATTGATCTTTACAATAATTATGTGGTATAAGATAGTTTCTCATTTTTGCAGGTGAGAACCCTGAAACTTAGAAAGGTGATACAGCTTACTAAAAGTGAAACTCATAACTGGTGGAGCTGATGGGTGCTTTCTGTTACATCCCTGTGTCAACCACCCATTTCCCTTCTTGGCCATCAGGGGAAAGAACATAATTTTAAGGAAGTTCTTTGTGCCAAAAATACTCTTGACAGGTCTATTTTATGTACACTATGTGATATGTTTTTGAGGAGGTATGCATGTTCTGTTGGGCATTTTTTTTTTTTACAGTAAGCTTCTTAAAATTTAGAATACTTAGTGGCTTTCAAACTGCAGTAATGGAATGTTTGTGTTTTGTGGACTGAGCCAGAACAGCCTGCTAAGAGGTAGTCTGTTCCCAACTCTCCAGAAAAATTATTAGATAAAATTGTCTTAATTGCAGTTTTTGCTTTTGTGTTCCAGAATCTAATATACTGTATATACTGAACATATACTGAAATAGTAGTTGGCACAAAATTATATGTTGACTTTTCCTTTGTTGACTATACCAATATTAATTGAGAGCTCAGGGTTCTAGTCCAGAATAATTTTGAGATCCACTGTCCTAAAGGTGTCCTGCGCTTTACCGTTAGAGCCGGCAGAAACTTCACAGGCATGTTTTTTTATCCTCTGCACTGGCAGCTGGAACTGACAGCTTTGGATGGCATCAGTATTATTTGGCACAGTGATGGCAAACCTATATGGCACACGTGCCACGGCCAACTGTTTATCATTTGTCATCATTGATTTAACATATACAGTGGTATTTCAGTTCATGAACTGAATTTGTTCTACAAGTTTGGAAAAGATGGCCATGTTTGTATGGGAAAGATGGCTACAGTTGTGTTTGTCACCTTGTGCAGAGTTTGCAAACAAAAATTTTTCCCAAAACTTCTGTTTGTGAACTAAGTTTGCAACCAAACGTGTTTGTGAACTGAGATATCACTGTATCTATAAAGAAGTTCCTAGGAGTATCTTTAGCTTTATGGTATTAGTTGAAGCACAGATAAGTTAAAGGCATGTTTTGATATAGACAGAGCCTCTGAACCCTTTGCTGAGTTCTTTAAATCTCACTGCCTGTTCATTATATATAGTTCTCTGGGAGTTGACTGATTTTTTTCCCTTGGTGCTAGAGGAATCAGGCCTCTGCAGCAGGAAAGGCAGGTCTGCATTGTTCCAAGTTAATTGAAATTGATTGTTGGTATTGCAGAGACTGAATTTGCTCCGTCCTCTGCTGATACCACAAGGTTATGAGATGTAAATTATGAGGGGTCATGTAGAGGCCTGACAATGCGTGTCGGTGCATGGAGTGTGCATAGTGGCGCTGCTGCTCAGCGCCTGGCCCTTGAGAAGACTTCCTGGCATTCCTGTGGGGTACCTCTTATGATGAGATGGTCTCAGAAGAACATCAGAATTTATTTTTCAGAGATAAATTATCGGCAATGTTTTTAAGTCTTTTGAAGCATATTCCCTGCTTGGATATATAAGCTTGGGGTATTCCTGGGCAAACAGGAATTTTTAAATTTTGAATTTGAGGGACAGACCAGGAGAGGAATGGCATCGTTAGTACTATAAAACTGAAGCCATGTCCTGGTGCTTAAAAAGCAAGAGTGAGAAAATAAGAAAATCATTGAACTTACTATTTTTTTTAAAGAAGTATCCCTTTGCTGGCTATTTGTAATAACGCATTGCCTAAAATACGTGACTGGCTACTGACACTTTGCAGTGTAGGTAAGTTTTTAATAATTGACACCAGTCTGAGTCGCTAGTGCTCCTTTCCCTTTTTGTTCTTCATTTTTCTCTTGCAGCCTTCCTTCCTAGCAGCTTCTGTATGTACACGACGTTGATAGCCATGACTGGTTGGTATATGGACAAGACCTCCATTGCTGTGCTGGGCGTAGCAGCTGGGGCTATCTTAGGCTGGCCCTTCAGTGCGGCTCTCGGGTAAGAAACTAACAGAGCTCATCTCCCATGTATCACTAAGCCTAGGGCAAATGTTAATGTGAGACCAGATACATATTGCCAGGTAGCACCAAAGTTATAGGAATTAATTGGACCAACACAAATTCTGGGAAATGAAAGCATATTTTTCTTAGTGTTTATTATTATGATTAATTCTAACAATAGTGACTGTTAATCTTCTGCTATATATTAGAAACTGCTAAACCCTGTACAAACTTTTCTCCTAAACCTTACGAGAACTGTGTAAGAGAATTACAGTCATTATGCTTATAAATGGGAAAGTAGACTAAGAGGTTGAATAATTTGTCTTTAAAATTATGCTTGCACTAGGTGTGGTGGCACATTATCTGTAATCCTACATAGAGTTTGAGGCCAGCCTGAACTACCTAGTGAGATGCTGTCTCAAAAAAAAAAGATAAAATTATGCTTGTTTTTTTTTTTTTTTTTTTTTTTTATCTTTTTGAAACAGGGTTTCACTAGGTAGTTCAGGCTGGCCTTGAACTCACTTTGTAGCCCAGGCTGGCCTCAAACTCAAACTCAAAGTTATCCTCCTGCCTCAGCCTCCCAGTTGCTAAGATTACAGGTATGTGATGCCATACCTGTCTTGATAGGCTCACCTTTGGTTCTAGTCCTTTCTAACTACAGCTAATGTTTCTCCCGCACTGCTGCGCCCTGTGCTGTGCGTTCTCTCGCAGGCTTGAACTTTGAGTTTCCTTCAGTCTTTCTCTTTTCTCACCACGCCTTTTTTCAGAGTTCCTTTCCTTTTGTATTCTTGCTTCCACGCTGATATACTAATGTGCACTTCTTGACTGTACTGGTAAAATATTCTGGTTTGATATTATTATTATAGAAGTATTATTTCTTTATTATAAAAAAAAAGTATTGGGGGTTTGGAGTGTGGCTTAGAGGTAGAGCACTTGTCTAGTAGGTACAAGGCTGGAGGTTTCATCCCAGCACCACAAACAAGTTCCAGATTTTGCAAGATTAAAACAATTCTTTGCTGGGCATTCAGCTTAGTGGTAGAGTGCTTACCTGGGTTCCATTCTTAGCATGGAAAAACAAAAATAAAAAACTGATTCGGGAGGACTTCCGGGAAGATGGCGACTGGGTAGGCAGCAGAGAGAGAACCTCCCAGAGGATTACCACCCAAACAATGAAATATAGCAATACGAAGACAGAAATAAGGACTTCTGGGAAGAAGATGACCAGCCGAGAGAGCGAGTGTGGAGGGAAGAACGGCTTCAGCTCCTGAACCCGACAGAGAACGCGCTACTGGGACAAACTGCACCAAACCGGGCAGCGCTCCGGGATCCCGCTCAGAACCCCACCCCCGCAGCCAGCGCTGCGTGAACTGGAGCAACAGCGACCGGCTGGCGGGATTTCTGAGTCGGGGAAAATCTCCATCCAGGGAAAAACATCTGAACGGCACTCCTGTCTGCACGATCACAGGGTGAGTTAAGTGTGCGCTCTAACCGGTTTTTCCTGAATCGGGAAGAAGCTCAGCCCAGCAAGAGACATCAAAGCAGCTTTAAGGACTGCGGGATCTCCCGGATGGGAAGACCTACTTAGGCGCCCCAACGGGTTTTGTGAGGGGGAAAGGAGCTCCACCCAGGGAGGAACACGTGAGTGGCCTATCTGCAAGAATCCTGGGGTGGCGAGCTGTTTATTCACCCCGCCCAGGTCTTGGGGTAGGGAGTAGAAGCGGAAATCTCAGCAGACAGCTTAAGGGACATTCTCCCAAAGAGAAGGAACCACTGGAGCAGCCTCTGCAGCAGACCTTTGCCTGCTGAACTGTCTGTGGAATTTATAGCTCCACATTTTGAATCTGGTACCCAAAAATGGGAAAACAGAGGAACAAAACGCAGTCTCAAAACTCAACCCCACCCAGAACAAGTTTTGAATGTGAGGATACAGGGGAACCAGGAAATCACATACCTGCAAGTTATGAAACGATTGCATCCGAAATGAAACAACTCCAACAGGCCATAAAAGAGCTTAAAGCAGAAATAAGCC
>PVLD010024723.1:0-24942 GCA_004027595.1 Dinomys branickii
AGTTCTTTTTGCTTTCACACTATAAAAAGAAGTTGTACTACTGACTTAGGTCACTTTATTGTAAGGAATAGTTGATGATTAATTGTCTGATCAATTTTGCATGTCTATACCTATTTTCCTGAATATACACTTAGAAGTTATCAATATGTAATGCAACAACCATTGTTGATTCCCTGTCACCTTATCTGTAACTCAGATTCAATTGTACTATTCTTATGCTACTTTGTGTCTGTTTGTTAATATCTTTTTGTTTTTTGTACTTTTAAAATAAATAAATAAAATAAATAAATATTTCTTTTTCTGAAACATTGTAAACAATGATTCAGTTTCCTAAATAAGCATAAAGTTATTCAGTTACGCCTTTATTCTTGGTGTTTTGGTAGTTTGTATCTTTCAAAGAATTGGATATCTAGATTGTTGAATTTATGTCTATAGCATTGTGTTTTAGTATGCATCTTTTTAATGTCTGTGCAGTCTATATTTTTGTGCACTCATTCTTAATAGTAATAATTTGTATTTTCTTTACCATTTTTCTTTGTTAGTATATTTGTTAGCATTCTCTAGGGGATGAGAATCAACAGAATATATACATTCTATTGAATTTATGAGATTGGCTTACAGGATCAGAGGTTGAATATGCCACAATGTGTGTGCACTAGAGAGCTTCAGATCCCCTAGATACTCAATTCAAGAATCTGGAAGCCTCAAAACAATAGGGATCAGGGATGCAGCCTCAATCTAAGCCTGGAGGTCTAGAGACTCCCAGGAGAGTTGCTGGTATAAGTTCATTGTCTAAAGGCTGAAGAAGCAGGAGTCTGATGTCTAGAATTGATGACACAAGCAAAAGACACCTACTTAGGAAAAACTGAGGTTGCGTGCACTGGCTGCCTGCCCTCTTCTTCCACTTTTCTTCCATCTGGAGTGTGTGCGTACCGGATGGTGACACTCAAAATCAAGGCAGGTCTTCCCCTCTCACTAACTGGCCCACGTGGCAGACGTGGCAACAGACAAGTTCCAGACACAGCAGAAGTGTGCTTTATTAATCTCCTAGGCATCACCCAATCCACTTGTGGTAGTTAACTGATTGTGTCAGTAACGAAAGCCCAACTAAACTGCATCAACATAATTCTGAGCATGGCTGAGGGGATTTACCAAGTACAGAAGAACCACTGTAAGGCAGCTTGTTGCCTGAATGGTATAAAAAAAAAAATGGAGAAAGAAGGCTCGCTTCTGTTTCTATGGAAGAGCTCTAATCTTCACCCTCATCTTGGATGTTGCCTCCTGGCCTCCAGCGCAGACCTTGGCCTCCAGCGCAGACCCTTTGGCCTCCCGTTATGGACTCCCACAGAATGCTACAAAGAGCTGCAGGCCTTCGACTGGATTCTTCAGGCCTCTAACTTGCAGACAGACCTTTCACACTCTTCCACACCTGACTCTGTGGGCAGCTGTTGCAAGCCTATCTTGTAAATTCTTATATATTTATATATGTTGCATTAAATCTGTTTCTCTAATAAGTGCTGACTGATACACCAATCAGGTTGATGATCAAGATTAACTATCAAAGACAGGCTAAATGTTTATCAATTTTATTGATTCTTCCAAAGAACCAACTTTTAATTTCGCTAATATTCTGTATAATTTCTATGCTATAAATTCCATTGATTTCTAGTCTTACCTTTAGCCCCCTTACTGCTTCATTTGGGTTTCTCTTGCTTTTCATTTTCTATTGCTTTGAAGTCAAAGCTTAGATTTTGCACTGAGATCTTTTCTACTAAAGTCACTTGGTGGGATGAGTGTCCCTCCAAGTACAATTTATCTTTATCTTACATAAGTTTAGGTTTGCTGCATTTAAGTTTTTGTCTAAGATACTTTCTAATTATACATGAAAGGGCAACTGACAAAAATGAGCTGTATCATTTGATAAATAAATCAGAGTGGTCTTTAGGTATGTTTTCCTGAGTAATATTAGTGTTGTTTCCCAACTGTTGTAACTGAAGTGAGGCATTGTGAGGAAAAATTTTAATAAACAATTAAATAAACCTTTTACCCTGAATAGCTTAAGCTGTAGCAATTTAATATAGGAATTTCTCTTCAGCTTAGTTCTGGGAAGATTCTAGAACCAAACTCTTGAAATTTCACCAAGTCATCAACTTTAATTATGTAACAACTTGCCTTCTGGATACATGCTATGATAGTTTCTCAAATTCTAATGTGTCAGAATTTACTTTGAGAGTTTACTCAACACAAACTTTTGAGACACTACCCCCAGATTTGGAGTACATTTCAAGATTTGCATTTCTAGAAAGTTCTTGGGTAATGCTTATGTTGCTGGTCTGAGGACCACACTGTAAAGAGAATTCTACATTAGAAAAGACTGTCTACCAAGTTCTCTTTGGCATGCCTTCATACTTTGTGTGGTTTTCTACACTTTGCTCTTTTACTTTTTTGAAATCATCTTCTCCTCTACTTTTTCATCCTTCTGCCTTCTAAATATGGATATTTTCCAAGATTATAACTTTGGCTCTTACCACTTTATCTTTCCTTCCCTTATAAATTTACTAACTACTTATTGAAAGTCCACTAATTGTCCAGGTAGCCTCTTGGTACTATATGAGGCAAAACCGATGGGACCCATGGCCCCCTTCATCCACTGTTTTCTTCTCTGTGAAGGTTGTTCTCAGAACTTTCTCACCACAAGGAACATCTCCTCCTTTGCTTTCCCATAGCTCTTTGTTTCACTCATCTGGCTTTTATTTCATTCTCTTTTGGTTAGGAATTCCCTGAAACAATACCCTAAATCTTGATTGGAAACAGGCTCTGGATGGGGAACAATGATCTCAATCCATGGACTTCTAAGGGCTCATGGGTCTAAGTGTAATACAATAGCTTCACCCAGGCAAGTGTCACCTCAGGCTGAGGAGTCCCTAAACACAAGAGAGATCTTGGGTTGTCCTCATGATTAGACCATGTTTGGGTTCATGGCTAGGCAGGATACTGTCAGTCTGTTTTCTGTTGCTCCAACTGAATACCACAGATTGTGTAACTTATAAATAGACATTTATTTAGGTCATAGCTCTGAAAGCTGGGAAGTCCAGGATCATGACACTGGGATCTAGTGATGACTGTTTTGCTCTACTATATCATGCAGAAGGTACATGTGATGAGACAGAACAAGGTTGTGTCTGCCAAGGTCTTTACTCTCTTATAAAGCTACCATTCTCAGAGGAGACCATCTCTGATTACCTTACATAATTCTAATTACTTCCCAAAGGCCCTGCCTTCAAATACCATCAACGTGAATTTGGGGATTAAATTTCAACATGAGTTTCAGAGGAGACATTCAAAGCATGGCAGATGCCACATAGAGACCATTTCCCTTTTTGCCGATCACTAGCCCTTTTCTAGCATGTTTTCCATGTGTGAGGGGAAGGATATTGTATTTATTTTTTTAGCTGCAGAATACATGTAACCAGAAGAAAAATCCAAATGAAGCAATCCATTTGAAAGAAAGTGAGAGGCACGACACAGAGTAAGAATGCATATTACCAGGGCAAGTTGCTGAAATCTCACTGGGGCAGAATGATTGCAACAGAGGAAGAAGGTCATGAGGAAAAACTTTACTTAGAAACTAAATGTAGAATAAGGTCTCCATTGTTTGTCTTATAGTGGCCAGAGTTCATGAGTGTCTTGCTTTGACCCCAGGGGCCCTGTTTCTCCATTTTAAGCCAGCTCTCAGTAAGAGGAAGCCATATATCTTCTAAGAATATTTCTGTCTGGTGCTTAGCTCAGTAACATTAACAGAAGGAAATAAGGTTATGTGAGCTTCCCATGGATCTGTTGATGGGAGTGGCTCTGCTGATACAAAGGATCCCTGGTGAAACATACTCGTATACACAGTCAAACTTATTCTATTTCACCAGCTCAAGAAAGAGCAGAGGCTATCCTAAAACAGTGACTCCAGAACAAGATGTCACTTCATATGGAGATGGCCAAAACATATGGTAAGAAATGCCCTCAGATAACATAAAACAATGCCAAAATATTCCACTCCAAATGGGTAGGGAGGGGGAATATTCTCATGGTGGAGTTAATTCAGATGTAACTCACTCTCTCTCTCTTTCAATATCCACATAAATGGTTACTGCTTGGTAGTAACCATTTATGTGATTACTTGGTAGCAGGCTGGGTTAAAATCAACAGCATCTTCTAAACCTTCTGCAGAAGAAAATAAAATTTTAAAAAACTCTAAGAGAAAACAGAACTCATTCAGAATTTAGCAAATTTGAAAATTATTATATAAAAATATTTTTGTGATTTAATCATAGGAACAAACTCCTTACATTCCCTTATGTCCCACACAGGCACACACATGCATTGTTATAAATACACACACACACACACACACACACACACACACACACACATCCCTAAATTTCTAATTTCCAGGAAGTGTTGATCACAGACCCATAAAACATATATAACCATAACATAGGGAAAAGTAGGTTTTTTCCCTATACAAGATTACCTTTCAGATTAGCAAATGACACACATTGCCATTTTTATTTCTAAGCAAGAATTACTTTGGGTCTCCTCCCTGAAATACATGAGAAGTGTTAGTCCCTGAGGGGCAGGACAGAGCCATGGTGACAGCTGAATTGGAAGGAGGAGAACAAATGTCTTTGAAACTGATCCTTGGAGTCCATCTGCTTTTGGAACCACCTGAGACACAGAATCTCTGACTATGTTTTTCTTCAGTGCACAACCAACAGTTACCATATTTTTAATATTCATCCCGTTTCCTCTGATTGCTTATTCATCCACCAGAATATCTTATAAGACTAGGCATTCAATAAATGTTCCATGAATGAATGGATTTTTCTCTTTCACTTCTAGACTTCAAATACTTGTTTGACTTTATCTCTCCACAGATACTGGTGTGCAGGCTGTTCCATTCAGAAATATTACCATGGCAAATCATGCAGAAATTACTTCTCTCACTTTACCAACAGCCTTGGAATCATATGCTACATCAGGTAACTGGAGCCTAACATTACCTTGCTTAAAAAATATGTGAATTAGGATCAAGTAGGGAAGGGAAAAAGGGAAGACTGCAATTTCTGGACCTGCCTCAGCATCCCAGAAACACGTTAAGCATCTTCCACTGCCTTTTCTTTCATTTATAACTGATGCCCAATGAGTGTGAAGATATCTCAGACACAAAAGGAGGGAAAATGCTCTCAAAAAGACAATTAGAAGCTTTAGACAGAAGACTCTGACAATGACACAACTCTCCTGAGAGCCTTCTTCTTTCAGAAGGAGATCAGTTTTTGCTTTTACCAATAAGTGCCAGCACCAGGCCCTTTGTTACCAATACAAGTTTTGAATAAATTGGTAACAGAGGTACTGTCACTCCTCAGAATCAAGGAAAATAAAAGGAGAACTGCTTTCCTTGATAGAAATGTTCTCACCAACAAGAGTGAGAGAAGGGAATCTTTTGCTTTGATGCTCACACCTTTGAACTTCCTACTTTCTCACCTTGAAAATAATCTATTGAAAATACTCCTAGACAGAACGTTCTGCTCACCTCTGGGGAGAAGGAGGCATCGAAGTACTTAGTCTGTAGCAACTTGAGTTGATAATAGCAGCAGCTATGTGGCATTTGAATAAAACTGATCCAAAAGAGTAGAGTGGAAGCAAAACTCTAGTTATTAAGATAAGGTGAGAGTAATGCAGGGCATACATCTGACTATTGTGAGCCTGCAAGAAAGCAGATGTATTTGACCTCAGTGTGATTTGCTACCTAACCCAAATCAGAGAGCAGAAATGCCTGCTAACAGTGAGTGGTCCTCAGAGCATTTCAGAGAGGATCAAGTACAATTATGAGAAGGTCCAGGGCAGTCTTGCAAAGTCAGATTCCTGATCTGTCTTGTTCTTGGTCTTCTAAGATGTTCTCAAGCCGCTGTTTTGTATCCTAGAACAACTTTTCCCTTCTGATACAATGACAACCCTTCAAAGAGGAGTTTCATGACCTTTGGGAGTCTTGCTCTTTTTTTGACAAAGGATTCATTGTCATTATTGATTCTTCTCTTCTTTCACACAATATGGAATCTAGTATTCATTGTTCTGAACAAATCATTGTGTAAAGCGTCTCACAAGTATTCACATAGGCTTCATTGAGCCACTGGGGAGAGGTGAGTCGGATCTCGTTCAGAGGCAGCATGCCTGCCCTCCTGGGCTTTGTGTGGGAAGAAGCCATGCAGCCAGAGAGCAGGATGACTCTTGTAGGACCATTAGACCCCCTGTGTTCAGGAGATCAACTAATAAAATCCCCAGGAGCATAAAAGCAGAGGATGGGGCTCGAAAGGCCCAGCCAGGCCTTGCAGCCTCACAGGTGATTGCAGTGGGAGGTGCATTAAAAAGAGGCAGATGCGCTGTGTCTCATCTGGTCTGTAGGGTCAAGTTTGGAGTAGTTCAGGGGTCCTAAGCCAGGTCCCATGAGCCAAATGTAGCCCATTGCCTGCTTATATATGCCCTTTAGGTCAAGAATGATTTTTATGTTTTTAAATAAATGGGAGGAAAATTTTTAAAGTTGTATTTTGTGACACATAAAAATGATAGGAAAATGTATATTTTAGTGTCCACAAATAAAGTTGTAGTGGAGCACAGTAACATCATGCTGTCCATGGTTGTTTTTTGCATAATGAAAATAGAACTGAGTAACTGCAATAGAGACTGTATGGCCTGCAAAGGAAAAAAAATATATATATATATATATATATATATATATATATATGAATATGTGTGTGTGTGTGTGTGTGTGTGTTTTCCTTGACAGAAAAATTTTTCCAGCCCTGGCAAAGTTCAGGCTCAATCTTTTTTCTCCTGTTTGGTTGTTTTAGCAGTACCCCCTTGTAGTACATAATCATTACATTTATCACTGGGATTTGGAACATGTACATAACAAAGCTTAATACTTTTTGCTCCATACCGCTCTCATCCTTCCTTTCTCCTTCTAACTCTTGGTCCCTTTCCCACTTCAAAAGCTCTGTTTCCTTTTTCCCCCCTTCTATTCTTAAATTCAGCCTTCATCATTAAATGGGGCTGAGATCTCACTAAAATGCATGCGTTATTTTCAGTGAATTGTTATGTAATCTGTTGTGGAATGAGCCATTAATTCTTATTCAAAAGAATACAGAATTAATTTTTATTGGAACAATTTTTGCAACATTTATTTTAGAAATAAAAATTTTATAAAATAGAAACTGACATGGGACAAGTGGTATGAGAGATTTAACCAGCTCATTTGTCAAGAAAACGCAAAGTAATATCACAGGGAGACCCTAGTTCACATTTAGAGAATTGCAAAACACAATTTAAAGTTGGCTAATATGAAGTGTTCTGAGGATACCCTGCCATGTTAGGGAGCAGGATTGCAGTTCCTAGTTAGATAGAAGATGCATTGGGTAAACAGTTTGGCAATTCCTTCCCATGTTTATTGTCCATTCTGAAGAAATGCAGGAACTTATGGAAGAAACAGAAAGGTTGCTCTGTGGAGTGTGGCAGACTGGGCTTCCAGTCTCCAGCTCCTCTGAGGCTGGTGGAGCCTTGTGTTTAGTTCTGGTCATTGAGTTGGCAGTAGAACAACACACAGCATAGCCGAGGCATAGAGAAGGCTGATGAAAGACTCTTCTGAGTTATAACTCATAGGTCAAAAAAACAAATTAGAGTGGAAAATAAAAAAACATTTCAAATAAAATAATAACACTAAATTATAAAAGCTTAGCATTGTTCTACAAATACTTCATTACGCTACCAAATGCTACTTACCAGAGAATTAACAATGCTTAGAAGGGAATTTATGGCTTCAATTGCATATATCAGCAAAGAAGAAAAGCTCAAAAAATCAATAAACTTTGAATCTTAGTTTGGGATCCCTAGAAGCAAATCTTGAGCTAAAGATTCAAGAGCAAGCAGTTTATGGTGAATTAATTAATTAGTTCAGACAGCTATAGCAGAGTATCACAGACTCAGTGGGGCAAACAACAGAAATTTATGTTCTCATAGTTCTGGAGACTGGAATCTGAGATCAAATATTACTAGGATGGCTTTCTTCTGATGCCTCTCTCTTGGACTCATAGGTGACGGCCTTTTCCCTGTGTCCTCACATGGTCCCCCCTTTGTGTTTGTGTCTTAATCTCCTCTTATAAGGAGTAGGGCCCTTCTATTCACTTGAATATAATCAGCTCTTTGAAGACCCCATCTCCAAAAATGGTCACATGCTGAGATCCTGGAGGTTAGCACTCCAACGTATGAATCTTAGGGCATTCATATGTTGAATTTTGGGATGCTGACAATTTAGCCCATAACAGATGGACAGAAAGGGAGGCAGAGACAGGAAATGGGACAGGGAAAGGAGACTGGGTCATGGGTGTGTTATGAAGACAGCTGTCACAGCAGGTGACAGGAGCTCCATTACCACCTTTTACCTAGCACATTATGTAAACCTGCTTCAAACTTATCTCAACCACAGGGCAAAAAGCCAGAATGCTTGAACCCTGATAGCCTCTGGTCTTCAGTGCAGGATTTACCACAATAGACATTAGTTCCCCGGCACCTGCAGCCCACAGTGCTCCCAGACTAAGTGATTCTGGGCAGCTCTCTGACTACGATGCAGGCGCTGGCTGCGGGAAGTGAGGCTGGTGCGCAAGGGGAGGGTTAGGGGACCCCAGGACACACGGATGGAGTTTCAACAGTATCAGTTAAGAAGCCCTGTTCAAAAAAGTGGCAAAGCAAATCCAAAGGGAAGGCAAAAACTACAGCAAATTGAACTGTATAAATAAGCTCCACAAAACCATAGATTTGTTCAAATACTGATAAAAAGGAGGTTACCTCCAAGACCATCAAATTAAAGAGAAGGCATAAATAAACAATTACAGGAACTGAAAAACAAGTGTCATTACAGATCCTGTAAATATAAGATTATTCAGAGAAGAAATAGAAAACAAAGAAGCGTAAATACAAATTCTTCTTCCAAGAATGTACTCAAAAGAATTGAAAACAGGATACTTGGACAAATATATGTGCACATTTCTTTTTTTTTTTTTTTTTTTTTTGCAGCACTGGGGATCGAACTCAGGACCCTGCGCTTGCTAGGCAAGCACTTATTCCACTGAGCTATATCCCTAGCCCCTATGTGCACATTTCATAATAGCCCTCTTCACGAAAGTCAAAAGGCAGAAACAATCATCCCTCAGTATGTCAACAGACAAATAAAATTATGGTATATCTGAACAACAAAATATTATTCATCCATAGAAAAATGAATTACTTATACATATAACAACGTGTGTGAACTTTGGAAACACTTATCCTAAATCAAAGAACTTAGACAAAAATGGTGACATGTACTGTATATTTGTATGAAATAGCCAGAATAGGCAAATCCATGGAGACAGGAAGTAGATTACTCTTCGTGAGGAGCTAATGTGTTAAGAGGCAAGAGGAGTCTTTGTTTGATCAGTATAGTTTCCTTTTGGGGTCATCAAAGTGTTTTGGAAATAGAAATACAATGGTACAACGTTGAGGAAATAATAAATACCATTGAATTATTCACTTTAAAATGATGCATAAGGCTGGGGATATAGCTTGGTGGAATAAGCGCCTGCCTGGTAGGCATAAGGTCCTGAGTTCAATCCACTGTGCCGGAGGGGGGGAAGAACTAAAATTATTCGGTTTCTGTTATATAAATTTCATCTCAATAAAAATAAAGACAGAGAGAGAAGACGAAATGGAAACATCTAGTAGTTTTGCAAGATTCATTATGTGCTAGGCATGTGGCTACCATTAAAAACCGCTAATTTTTAATACCTGATAATACCAATTAAACATTCACCATTGTTCCTTGAGGTTCGGATTACTAATAATCACTTTTACAAAGAAGAAAAGAGTTCATGGAAAAGAACCTGATTGTTTTTCTGTTTTTCTGTCACTTTATTTTGCATAGTTGATCCAAAGAGTTCTTATTTTGACAAGCAGAACCCAAGGAAACTTGGGTGAGGTTACTTTAAAGCTGGGAGAAGTTCCTGGAAGTGGGCCAGGGAAGGGTTAGGTGGGTTGACATTCCAAATATAGCCTGCGTTTGGCCACTGAGGAAGAGACATTCGTTGCTAGCAACAAGTCCTTAGAACACGTGTGATTTGGCATGCCTCGAGCTGTGAAGTAGAAGCAACGCAGGCAAAAGAAAAAATTGATGATGTTACTGGGAGGGGCTGTGTAGGGTGTTAATTGCCATCTGCAGTGCCTGGAGGTGGGGTGGAGAGGAGTGAAGAATCTCTTTTCTAATAGATTTTTTTCAGGATGGGAAAAATCATATTGCAACTGGCAAGCATTTGGTGGCAATTGTGTATGAGACAGAGAGTACGTTAACATTAAGCTGGAAAAAGCGGACACTCCTTGCAAACTCTTTGCAAACACTTTGTAGATGCCTGGATCTCAGAAGAGAAGACCAGAGGATTTCAGTTGGCATGGGTCCCTTACTACTTCCAGGCAGCAGAAAAAAAGAACAGACGCAAAGTAGATTAAGGGGAGCAATTATCAAAGACTGTACAACTTCAAGTCCCCATAGTAGATTCTTTCTCTGATTACTGGATAAGTAGACCAAAGTGAGAATGACAGAAGCAGAGAGATCAAAACCTAAACCACAACTCCACGGGAATGTGGCATAGTTTAGGGTTTATAAGAGAAGGCACGCTTGGGAAAGCTCTGATAATCATGTATGTTATTCTCTACAACTACACCTGCAGAAACAAGTTTATCTTGAATCTGTATTTTACTTTGATTAAGGAAAAGATCCTGTACAAATATTAAGCTAAAGATAAGTTACATTAAAACAAACTCACATAGAATAATGAACTTTAAAACTGAAAAGACTTTTGACTACATCTTAGAAGAAACTTAACTACTGAAAGGAGATGAAAAAAGAGAGAAAGGTAACTTAAAACTTAAAAACAAGAAAGTTTGAGGATCGTACCTTATTCCTAAACACTCTAGTTGTGCCCTTATTCAACCACCATATTTATCAGTACTTTCTATACATCTGAACTCTGAATTGAGGGGACTCTCTGTTGTTTCCTTAATTCAGCCCTGGGCTATTTCTTTTTTGTTGCTGTATATTTTTTTTGTTCTTGTTGCTATATTTTAAAAGCTATGATAAAATATGTTATATAAAATACACACTTTAACCATTTTTTAAGTCTGTGCATTAGGTGGCATTAAGAACATTTACAATTATGCAACTGTACTAGTTCTGAGTACAGTCCTAGAGCAGTGATGGCAAGCCTTGTATAGCCTTCAATGATATGAACAGCCCGCTGTGGCACGTGTGCCATAGGTTGACCACCACTGTCCTACAGGAGCAGAATATTCTAGATTGGTTCTGGGGTTCCTGGGGTTGGCTCTCTAATGCAATTAAACTTAAAGACCATTCGAAAGGCTTCATTTCCAGTAGTCCATGGTGTGATCTGGCAATAGGTATTATAAAATATTATTTATCAAATACTCATAACTGACCACTTGTAAGAAACAACAAACTAGGTGATTGTATATATGACACTTTGGAATTTTTTTTGTAAACTAATGGATTTAATGACTTTGGCTGTTTTATGGACAAAGTGGGGAGAGAAAAGGGGATAGGCCCAGGGATTCAAATTACCAGCTCAAGTACCACATAAATGAGTCAAAACCTTGTATAAGTGCCCTCAAGAATCTCCTGCTGCCACAGAGCTGCAACTGCTGAAAATCAAACCCCACATCTCATCTGAGTCATGACACAAAGTGGAGTCCCAGCATGGAAGAATGTCCACTGTCAAAGTGAAGGCACTGATTGGGAAAGATGATCAATTGGACCCCACCTCCAGGTGTGCCAGATTGGGCTCATGTGCTAGGCTCTAAAAGAACTATTGAATTTTCTGATTTATAGCGATAGACAGCAGGATAACATGTTTGGGGTAATGGTGAAAGAAAAATCAAGTTGAATTGGATGGAATTTATTGATATGGGCTCATAAACAGAGATTCCATGGCACAGGAAGTTGGAAAGGGTTCTAATAATTTCTTTGGTTGGCAGAAATGTGGACCAATCATGTCCTATAGTGAGTGAATTAGAAATTCTAGGCTTACTGTGGAAGAGATTTAAAAGAGATTTAAAGGCTAAAAGAAACCGGAACATGAGAAGGATTACACTTTAGGACCTGGACATCTACCACTGGAAGGTCTAGAGGTCATAATTTTTGCTACAACTGTGAGAAATAAACTTGTGGACATCTATGAAAAGCTCTGTGATCTCTGAAAGCACAAGATTAGAGTGAGAACTGCGCTTACTGAATTGGGAATACTAAATGCCATAGAAGTGATGGAATTTAGGCAAAATTTTAGGGTAGCAAGAAAGGGTCCAAGCGGCAGTCCTCATTCACCATAACTGAGATGGGGGTGGTTGTCCTAAAGGACTACAAAATCAAAGGGGCAATCAGACTAGGCTGACTCTCACAGACCTATTGTATTGACTAGTTGATGATGGTTTTCCAAGAAGTAAAACAGATAAGATGCCTACTGTACTGGCCCATTTTCTGTTACTATAATGAAATACCTGTGGCTAAGTGCTTTATAAAGAAGAGGTTTACTTAACTCACAGTTCTGTAGATCCAAGAGCCTGGCATCAGCATATGTCTGGTTCTAGTAAGGGCCTCCTCTTGGATGGAATCACAATAGAAGGAGCACATGCAAGGAAAGCTCCCATGGTGGGACAGGGAGCCAGAAAGGAACTCAGGGGTCAAGCTTGTTCTATTTTAATAATAATACTCTCCCAAGAGTGCACTGGAGCCCTGTAAGAACTATATTAATCCCTTCCAAGAACACTCTTCCAACAACTTCTCACTGAGCTTTGCCCCTTAAAAGATTCCATCACTATTCACATTGTCACACTGGGGACCAAGCTTCCAACACATGAACCTCTAGGGGACAAACAACACTCCACCATAGCATCTTACTTGATCTATATAAGTAGAAAATTTCCAGCTGGAAAAGTCTAGCTTTAATTATAAAAGAAAGGGTCATGGCCCCTCAAGCAATTCCCAGACTTGCACCTGCTTACAGACCCCAGCCCCTTGAATGGTGGAGGATGGGTCCCTTTGAGGAAGGACCCTGGTACACTGCCAAAGATTTACACTGTTAATCTTTCCCTCAGCTGTCCCCAAAGGGACATACAGGCTTTTACAGGGTAAATACTCATTGAGAAAAGGGAAATGGCCAGACCTTTTGGGTGCTACTGGACCCCAGTTCTGAACTGACTCAATTCAGGAGACCTAGGATGTCACTGAGATTCACCAGTCAGGGTAATGGCTTATAGAGTTAAGGTGATCAATGGTGTTTCAGGTCAGTCCTATTTCACAGTGACCCAATGAGTCTCTGAATATATACTGTGATTAGATTCCCAGTTCTGGAATGTATAGTTGAATAGAAATATTCAGCAGCTGGTAGAATACCTGCACTGGTTCTTTTTTGGATGGAGGGTTTAAAACAGGGTCTCACTAGGTAGTGCAGGCTTGCCTTGAACTCACTGACTTAAACACACTGACAAAGGAAGTCTTTTCCTAACATAAATCTAACATTTGTCAATATTCCTCTGAAATATTTTGCTTTTGGTTTTCCTTTTGATTTTTTTGTTTTGTTTTGTTTTGTTTGCAGTCCCAGGGATTGAACCCAGGGCTTTTGCAATGAACTACATCACCATTTCTTTTTAAATTTTAAAAAAACATACATGAATGTATTTGTGATACTGGAGATTGAACCCAGGCTTTTGTGCTGTTGCATTTGCAGCAAATTTTTTTTTTTTGTCTTATTTTGAGACAGGGTTTCATACACAGTTCAAGCTGCCTTGAACTCATTTTGTAGCCCAGGCTGGCCTCTAACTCATAGTGATCCTCCTGCCTCAGCCTGCCAAGTGCTGGGATTAGAGGCATGTGCCACCATGCCTAGCTCCCACACTGGTTCCCTAATTGGTGGGATGAGGGCTAATGTGGTGGGAAGGGTCTGGAGGAAGCCACTAGAACATCCCCTACCTAGGAAAATAGTAACCCAAAGCAACTCTGCCTGTCTGGATGTATTGTAGAAATAAGTACCACCATCATGAACTTGAAAAATATGTACAGGTGATGATTCCCCCACACACCCATTCAGAGTGCCAGTGCCATCCATGTGGAAGACAACTGAATCATGGAAAACAACAGTGGATTGTCAGAAGCTCAACCAGGTCGTAACTTTTAAGTGCAGTTTTTATATCAAATACAATTTCATTGCTTGAGCAAATTAACACATCCCCTGATATTTGATACCCAGCTATTGAACTGGAAAATGCCCTTTTCTTCATGTCTTTCATTAAAGACCACCAGAGGCAGTTTGCTTCCTGCTGGCAAGCCAAAAATACACTTACACTACGTCAGAGCAATACACTTTTACTATGTCAGAGGTACATCAACTCCCTATGCTATGTCATATGTTAGTTCCTGAGGATCTCAGCTTACTCTCCCCTCCAAAAGATAACATGTTGGTCCATTTCATCAATGACTTTATTTTTGTAGGACTTAATGGCTACTTTAGACATATTACTAAGATATTTGTATGTCAACAGATGAGAAATAAATCTGATAAAAACCCAGGAGACTTCTGCTTTAGTGATGTATCTAGCAATCCAGCAGTGTGGAGGCATTCTGATGCAGCCTTTCTTTTTTCTTTTTCTTTTTTTTTTTTTCTGATGCATCCTTTCTAAGGTAAAAAAAAAAGTCATTGTTATTGATGTGGGAAACAATTGGTGATTAGTCTGTTGATCAACCTTGTATGTCTATTTGTATTGTCCTGAGTATACACTTTGAAGCTACCAACGTGTAATACATCAACGATTGTCAATGCCCTACCACTGTTCGGTTTTTGTACTGTTCTTGTGCCACTGTGTGTATGTTTGTTAGTGTTTTTGTTCTTTTACTTTTAAAATAAAAAAAAAAAGAAGAAAATGTCACTGTTGTGTTTGGCTTCCCTTATAACTAAGAAAGAGGTATCTCCACAGTTTATCATTTTCGCTTTGAGAAACAGCTCTTGTCCAAACAATATTAGCAGAAACCTTTCTTTTCAATGAACTAAGAAACTAGTTTTGTAACTATCTTGTGTATAACTATATATTGTTTCGTTTTTCCCTTTCATCCTTTCCTCTTTCTCCCATTACAGTTTGTCTTTTCTGTTGAATAGTTTCTTCCCAACTTACAATATCTATTGTACATTTTGGATATTATTTATTCATTCAGTTTCTGACATTAGTGAGACAATATGATGTTTTCATATATGGATCTGATTTATTTTACTTATGAATATGGTCTCAAGTTGCATCCATTTACCTATAAAAGTCTCCAATTTATCCTTCTTTATGGCTGAGTAGTACTTCATTATATTAAAAAATCTTTTTTATCTATTCTTTGGTCAGTGGGCACTTGGGTTATTTCTAATATTTAGCTATGACAAATTGTGCTACTATAAACATGGGTAACGTATATCACCGTGGTATGATGCTTTTAATTCTTCTAGGAAGATACCCAGAAGGAGAATACCTGGGTTGAATGAGACCTCTAATCCTAGTTTTTTAAGGAATTTCCACCGTGGCTAGGCCAGTCCATACTCCCACTAACACAGGGAAAGAGTTCCTTCTTCCCCAGAACCTTGCCGGCATTTGTTATCAATTGATTTCTTGATGATAGCCATTCTTTCTGGAGTGAGATGGAATCTCAGTATTGTTTTAATTTGCATTTCTCAAATGACCTATATCATGCCTATATCTTGTGCTCTGAATAGCTACTCTGAAGACAGCAATATGCACTGTGTTAACTGCTCTCCTACAAACCTATTTTGAAGTTACACTATATTTTTTTTTTCTCTTTAAAATAAAAAAAGAGCAACAGCTCTTGGCTTGTTACTGGTCCTTAGCAAGAACTGAGTACTTAACTATGGTCCACCAAGTTGCCCTGCAACCTGAGCTACTCATCATGAATTGGGTGTTGTCTGAGCCACCAAACCATAAACTTGGGCATGTGCAGCAGTGTGGAGGACACGTGGGTGAGTCTCCTTGAAAGAGGAGCAATCGCCCCCATTTTGGCTGGGCCTACTCTATTTCCATATATTGGTACACACAGAGCTGGCCAGGAGTTTTCCTTATGCTTTCAACTGGCTCTAAGCAGGACATATAGGGCTAGCTGAGTTGCTGATGGTAATCTTTGGAGATGGCAGGCGTGTCTCCCCTCACTTCCCTCTGTTGTTCCCACAAGTGAGGTGGGATGTATGAGCCAGGGCTCCAGGCTGTCTGTCAGCTGCAATTGAGCCTTGGAATGGTGGCTATGACTTTCTGGGGCTCTAAACATTACACATCAGAGCTAAAACACTGACCCCAAAACAGATACTATCTTAATTGTGTGATGCAGATTACTCTTTGTGCATATCCTTCTCTCTGCACTTGCAGAGGTGATTTCAAGCCTCCTACCTAGGACAGCTCACAGAACTCACCTACTTCCCATGGTTCTCACAGTCAATCAACCTCAAGCCACTCCCTTCTTCATGAATGAATAAAACCTGGGCTCGGCGTTAGGTGGAGGCCTTTGTTCCAGGTACCCTCATCATGGCTGGACTTAGGGCCCCTGCGTCCCCATAACTACAAATATGCCTTAGTGTCTATTCTCCCCATGGGTGACAGTGGACGTGGTAGATTGTGATTAACTTGCTAGAATTCCAGTGACTTTTCATGGGATTACAAACATAAACTTCCTGGGCTGTGACGAGGACGGGGAAGGGCTCTCTGCACAGCAGCCCTATATCTAGTAGAAATAGTGGATATGTGATGGAGACTGAGCAGGTCCTGAAGGCATAAATAAATACATTACATGAAGAAGTGGCCCAAACGCTGGTGGTCCTCAATCCTGCTATATTACCTTTTCTCTCCCAACCTATACTTATGGCTTCATGGGGAGTTCCTTCTGATCCAGGAACAAAGGAGGAGAAGAATTGGGCTGGTCTAGGAGTGGTTCTACACGATATTAGACACCATTGTTATGGTTGATACATTGTGTCAACTTGGGGAGTCTAGAGGTTTGGCTGAGTGACTCAGCAGGAAGCCAGGGTGCTTACTTTGTATACATCCCAAGCCTATGGAAAAGGAGAGCATGGAGATTATGTGAGTGCTACACGCCCCCTGGGTGGGGGCAGCCTGTTTACAATGTAAGGGAGGTAGAAAGAGGCTACTTGTCCGCCATTTCTCTCTTTTGCTCTTGTGGCTTTTTTCTATGTTCTGGTGCCATGAACGTTTGCCCTCTGCCATGTGCCACTCTGTGTCTTAGCCAGCCAAGTATGGACTGAAATCTCCACAAAGTTTAAGCTAAACAAATCTTCCCTTCCTTCATTTTGAGAATGGGGTATTTTCTCTCAGCAACAAGAGAAAAATAACCAAGACAATCACCTAGAGGTCACAGCTGTAGCACTATAATCCTTTTCTTGGATATCCCTGGAGGACAGGGATGAAGGGAATTCCTCTCAGTAGCAGGACTTTAAGCACTGCGTCTGTTCAGTTTGCTTGGAGAGAGATGGCTAGACACATAACTACTGATTCATGGATTTTGGTAAATAGTTTGGCTGGGTGGTCAAGGACTTGGAAGTGATCAGAAATCAGTGACAGGGAAATTTGGGGAAGAAATATATGGCTTAACCTCTCTCAAATGGCCAAAAATGTCATGTTATTTGTACTCAGCAGCAGAGATCACACTAACTCCTCGACAGGTACTATTCCTTGGAGTGATCAACAATCTATCAGGCCATACTTTGATTACATTGGACTACTTCCATAATGCACGGGGCAATATTTTGTCCTTACTGACACAGACACTTACTCTGAATATGAGTTAGCCTTCCCTGCATGTAACACTTCTGCCACAACTAGCATCCATGAACTTACAGAATGTCTTATCTGTTATCACAGTGTTCCACACAGCATTGCTTCTGATCGAGGAACTCTAAAGTAAATGAAGTGTGGCAGTGGGTACACACTCATGGAATTCACTACGTTTTACCCTGTTCCCGGTAATCCTGAGGTAGCTTTCTTGATAGAGTGGTAGGATGGTCTTTTGAAGACACAGTCACAACCCTAGCAAGGTAGTAATATTTTACACAGCTATAGAAGGTTGTCTCCCAGAAGGCTATGTATTTTTCAGCTTTCCAACTACTGGGACAAAATACCTGATATTCCCAACTTAAAGGAGAAGAGGTTTACATTGGCTCACAATTCGAGAACTTCAGTCCATGGTCAGCTGGCTCCAAGGTAAGACACCATGGTAGAAAAGCATGACGGAGCAAAGCTGCTAACCTTATGGTGGGTGGGAATCAGAGCACAGCAGCAGGGTCCAGACAGGGAGGAAACAGGGACCAGAAACAGTTCTCAAAGACACTCCTCTGTGACCTGCTTTCTCCAGCTAGGCCCCAGCCCTAATAACCCATTCTGCAATAAATGAGTCAGCTGGCAGAGGAGTTCCTATGCTGGCTTCAGTGATTAAATTTAACTACCAAAAGTAATCGGACAACTAGTCTATTATATAGGTGAGGAAGAATATGTCTGTAGTGCAAGAGATTCTGTAGGGTGACTCTCAGTATTGCCGCACCCTGTGATTTAAGTCAGTGGAAAACTACAATAGTCCAAAGCAGGCAGGACTAGTAATTGCTCATACCTTTCAGAAATAAAGGTTTGTATCATTCCACGAGGTGAAGAACCATGACCAGCTGAGTTCCCTGCTCAAAGCAAAAGGAATATAGAAGGAAGAGCAGAAGAATAGAATTATATATACCAGCTATGACTACATACAAGTTACAGAAATTAGCTCAATAATTGCCATGAGTACTTCCTTATTATTTTGGTACGTGTGTGTGTGTGTGTGTGTGTGTGTCCATATATGCACAATAACACTATAACTCTCCTGAGGACTCTTAACTCTCAGGCCACAAGTGTTATTTCAGAAGTAAGACTGAAAAACAATTACACTACCTCAGCCCTTCAAATATCGTTCTTTTTTTTTTTTTTTTGGTACCGGAAACTGAGCTCAGGACCTTGTGCTTGCCAGGCAAGTGCTGTGCTGCTGAGCTATATCCCCAGCCCTCAAATATGTTTCTTAACTTCCAGGTAACACTTAAAACTCCTTTAAGAGGAGGTAAAAATTGTTTTTCTGTAATTTAATACCAGCCTTATGATAGACAAGGAAATCCATCAATAGCAAAATACATGGTAAGATGGCTTAGTCTATAAACTAATAATAAAACATACAGATTTAAAATAGTTATATTTTACACTGCCAAATTAATTGAAAAAAAATTCCTAACATCTAAATTCATGTCCAGGCTGTGCTAAAATATTTGAAAGCAACATAAATTGATGAGGTTCTTTGATAAACGCTGTTAAGTACTCATTAAAAGCAAAACAATGCCCACACTTCTGCCAGTGCCCTGCAGCAATATCCAACAGGAACGCACAACACACCAAGGTGGATTTGATCCTCTCAGGAGCCATGTGGCTGCTCAATAAAGCCTTAGAGTGGCTCATTGTAGGATTTGAGATGATGATAGGTGTTTTGGAGGCAGGATTAAAGTAACTGAGCCTTGCTCTGGGTTGGTTGCTGTCAGGAAGTGAGAGCAATTCTATGAATAATTCTTCAGAAATAGGAACGACTAGAGCAAGGCTAAAGGTAAACCTAGCAAGAAGCAGCAGATATCCCTATTTTCTGGGACTGGAAGATGCCCCATTGCTTTGTGATTTGGACAGTCCTCGTGGATTTGTCTCTGTGTAGACATCATTGGGGTGTGATCTTGCTCCTGTCCTGCTCCACCATGGTCTAGCACTGTCTTCTGTATAACTGTTCCTATTCAGCAGGATAACACCGTGGTTCTTTGTCTTGTTTTATATTTTGTTGTTTTGCTTTGTTGTTTTCGATGTGCTGATAATTAAACCCAGGCCTCACACATTCTAGGCAAGCACTCTGCCACTGAGCTGCATCCCCAGCCCTAGGAGAAGACCATGGGGGGAAGTACCAGGCTTAATCCTGAATGTCAGAGGCTTATCTTCTCCTTGCCTTGATACCCGTATGCTATATTAGTCAGCTAAGAAGCGGCCACAGGAAACTACCACAGCCTGGGTGGCTTAAACAACGGGAACTGATTGTTTCATGGCTCTGAAGGCTGAGCAAGGTCAATGCATCAGTGGATTTGGTTTCTTTTCTCTCCTTAGATCACTTTCCCTCTGCATCTTCTTGTGATCTTTCTTCTGAGAACATGAAAAATATGGAGGGAAGGAGGGAAGGGAAGGGAATAGGGAGAGAGAGGGAAAGAGGGAAAGAGAGAGAGAAGGAGGGAGAGAGGGAGAGGAAGAGAAAGAAGATCTGGTGCCTCTTCTTATTATAGGGACACAGTCCTACAGGATCAGGGCCCAACCCTTATGATCTCACTTCACCTTAATCACCTCTTGAATGTTCTTATCTCAAAATATAGTTCCATTACAGGTTGAACCTTCAACGTATGAACCTGAGGTAGAGGACACAATTCAATCTATAACACTGTGTGTTGAGCCCAAGATTTCCAGTGAGACCTTTCATAGACAATGAGAGTAACGCATGCACCGATGGTGGTATCAGTATTCTCTTCAAAGGCAAAACTCAGGAATAGACAACTATCTAACACAGGCAGGTGGAAGCTCAGAAGACAAACAAGCTCAGGGCTGGCTCAAGTGGTGACTGGAATCAGGCATGGTGCTGCATACCTGTAATCCCACAGTGGGAGGCTGAGGCAAGAGGATTATAAATTCCAGCCCAGCCTGGGCAACTTAGAGAGAACTTGTTTCAAAAACAAATTTTTTAAAAGAACTATAGTCAGTTTTTATGCTATTGTAACATAGCTTTTACAGCAATTATGATGCAAATACCTATGGGAAACCTGACCCACTTATTTAAATTTTTACACCTTAGAGAAGTGAAAGGTAGCTTGTGTTTGGACTGTAGATTTAGGGGTCCATAAGTAGAGGGCAAAGCAGAAGAGGGACAACCAGGAGATTCAAGGTAAGGAGGGGACTTACAGAAGCAGGGACTTTGGCGAAGACCAGAGAAGGCAGCTGGAGAAAATTTGGAAAATTTTCCCCTTCCTGATTTTCCCTACTGTTGGCTCTGTTCTGCAGCCCATGCACACCAAAATCATTTCAGGCTTCTGCCTTCTGACCTGTGCCGCCTCTGGGATGGTGCGTGCAGTGTCCCACAAACAGAGGCGGGGAGCAGTCATGGACGTAACAATCCCCCACAGCCCCCTTCCCTCCTTCCAAGGAAACACACTCCATTAAAACATTCTCCTAATAAAGCTGAGATGCCTTTCCATCTGTTCTGCTTTTGTCCATAGAACTATTCTTTTATGTGTAGTTGTTCACATAGGAGAATTGCCCCAACATGATAGGTGGAGTGAGCTATTTAGGTTGTAGATCTTGAAAGAGCACCCAGGGGCCCTAAATATTGGGACCATGCTCTGTTTTAGGGCCCTTATGGAAAAGAACATTCTGTATCTGTCATTCTCAAAGTAGAGTCTAACATTACTATCAGAGCCAAATCTATTTATAGAAGAAAGGCTCCGATCTCTCTGACAGCTGATTTCCCCTAATCTTTATGGTGCACTCAGTGCTTATGGAACCCTGAGCCCCTTGGCCCTCTCTCATAGGCCGCCTCATCCCACCCAACTCTTTCACACAGGGTCTCGTGGAGGTTAAAAGAGTTTACTTGGAAATGAAATGGTAATTGGTAAAAGCTTTTATTTTCATATGGGAAAAAACCCCATAAAGTGTTTATTTCTCTTGATTAGAGTTCCTAACAGCAGCCTGGAATGTTCTCTGCAGCCAGTTTGTAGTTGGTCTTATAAAACAGATCTTTCTTCTTGATCCAGTCCCCCACCCCTGAATGTTTGTTCTGCTTAAACCTTTCAGCACACTTGTTCACTTCGGTGACATCTTTAAAAGTCGCCACCCCAATAAGGTGGAGTCCTCCAATCCAGAGATGTGCACAGTTCCTCTAAGGGGAATGGCTTGGTTCCCTCCCAGATGTTCCCTTTCAGCAGATATCATTGTGTTTTAAAACTTTGCATAATTATAGCTCTGTAAACCTAGAGTACAAGAGATTTGTTGGCTCCAGCCAGCTCTGCTCCTTATGTAATAGCTTCATTGTTTTTTAATCGCCCTATTCACAGAGCAAGAGGATCTGTGTCAGCAAAGACATCCATTCAAAGCACCTCCCCATGCTGGATAAACAGTAGCAGAAGCAGGCTTCCAAGAGAACCAAAACATTCATGGCGGACTTGGCCCTAAGCTGGATGGGGGCTCATTTGCCCTTCCTAAATTGAACCATTCTTCAAAAATGTCTTCACTTTTTCTTTGGTGACAAATCAGCCTCCAGGCAGAGCTCCTCCTGTTGCTAGTGAAATCTGCTGAGTACAGGCAGCCCAGGGGCAGGGTGGCTGTGTGGGTGGTGTGGGAAACACAGCACAGCCAGGCCAGAGATGCTGGGCCTGAGATGCTACTGACACAGAGCAGTTGCTCTCCCCATGCAGGAGGGAGGGGATATGGTCCTGGGCTAAAAAGAAAGGAACACCAGAACAACCTCTGGGAACACCGTGGGAGGATCAATGGGGACCTCCCAATCAGAAAGAGGTGAAGAGGGTCTTGGATTTTGCTGGGAATTTTTGCCCTAAAGTTTATGCTCTGAGTTTCCCAGCCTGTGGGATGCCAGAGACTATCAGAGCTCAAATTCCTCTGGCTTTTGCCCATACCTGCCTATGTGGAATGTTCTGAAACATCCTCCCCACACCTGGCTGGTGTTTTTGAGACTTCTTGAGAAATCTATTTGGAGGACAATCAGTCTGAGCCAACGTTCCTGATTTCCACTGAGATTCACGGTGGGTCCGAGAGCCTGGTACTGCCTCATCATGGTACTGAAGGCCTTCTGCAAACCACTCAACATGTGAGAGCTCTCCAATCTTCCTGGGGGTCTCCGTGGTCTCCATCCTGCAGGCCCCAGGATAGCAAGCTCGGATCTTGGGAGAAGGCAGAGAACTGAAGAGAAGGAACACACTTTTTAAAAAAATGACAATACCGAGAGCGGCAAAAGATGGCGACCAGGTGAGCAGCAAGGAAGCGATCCTCCTCGATAAACACCGCCAGCTCGAGACAGACTTGGCAAGCGTGAATGCCGGGACCTCGGATGGGAAGATCAAACTGAACGTGTTTCTCTGAGCTGCCGGGGGAGATGCGGTAGGGCGGCCCAAACTGCCGTGGCGAGACGCGGGAAAGCCCCAGACACTGGGAGCTGGAGACGCTCCGCGCGGATAGGGGGCTTGGCTGGGTCCGACCGCCCTGGGGGCAAAGGCAGCTCGGTCCCTTCCGCCTCCCGAGCCGGCGCAGCTTTCCAGTGACTCCCGACAGAGATCGGCTTATTAGCAGCGGCAACGCCCGGCAGTCCCACATTTCACGCGCATCGGGCAGGTTGCACAGCCTAGACCCTTGGCAGCCGGCGGTCCGTGGCCAGGGCGGCGGGAGCAGCATAGGAGCGGAGCATCCCGCTCCCTCCCCCAGACCCGGAGAGCGCGAGGAAACAAGTGGCTGCGAGCGGCGGATCGCAAGCATAGCACAAAAAACTGGCACCTTGGAACCTTCCTGCCTGCAGAGACTCCGAAAACGGGTGAGCTATCTGCGCTCGCGACCAGATCACCGAGTGGGGGAGGAGATCCATCCCTATACCTGCAGGGAACCCTGGGAGGGCGGGGGAGCGGTCTTACACACCTCACCCAGGTCTCTCGCTAGGGAATAGCTAACCAACATCTGTACAGCCTTTTAAGCGGAACTCTCAGCAGAAAGCTTAAGGGACATTCCCCCAAAGAAAAGTCATTGGAGCAGCCTCTGCAGCAGACTTTTGCCTGCTGAACTGCCTGGGGAATCTACTGCTAAATATTTTGAATCAGATACCCAAAAAAGGGAAGACAGAAGAACAAATCTCAGCAGAAAGCTTAAGGGACATTCTCCCAAAGAGAAGGAATCATTGGAGCAGACTTTGCAGCAGACCTCCGCCTGCTGAACTGCCTGTGGAATTTATAGCTCCACATTTTGAATCTGATACCCAAAAATGGGAAAACAGAGGAGCAAAACGCAGTCTCAAAACTCAACCCCACCCAGAACAAGTTTTGAAGATGAAGATACAGGGGAACCAGGAAGCCTCATAATTTCAAGATATGAAACGATTGCATCCGAAATTAAACAACTCCAACAGGCCATGAAAGAGCTTAAAGCAGAAATAACCCACATACCCACACTGATTTCTCAGATAAAAAACGAGATGAAAACAATGATGGAAGAAATGCTCCATTTACACAGACGAGAAATAGACAAAAGTCTAGGAGAAAATAAGAAACAAATAGAAACCTTACAAGAGCAATTCAGGAATGAATTACCAATAATGAAACAGGTCCAAAGAGAATGCCAGGATTTGAAAACTAACGCTGAAAGAATGAAAAACCGTTTAAATGAAACCGAAGATAGAATTTCAGAACTGGAAGACAGCATGGCAGCTTATGAGCGTGAAAGGAAGAATCTCGTGATATCATGAAAGACACAAGAAAAGTCAATCCAACAGCTGCAAGATGAGGCAAAGCGTAACAATATTCGAATTATAGGAGTGTGTGAAACAGCAGGAGATCTCACAAATGATATAAAAGGAATATTTGATGAAATAATAGCAGAAAATTTCCCAAACAAGGTAAAAGATACTGAAGTTCAGTTAAGCGAAGCATATAGAACACCAATGAT
>PVLD010024724.1:0-24933 GCA_004027595.1 Dinomys branickii
ATCAAAAGGGCCATCATCTGTGTAACCTGAGTAACAAAGATGAAGGTAACATTATGTAGGACAGCATCCAGAGCTAATTCCCTTCTATGTTCTCTATAATTCTGTATTTCCTCAGTCGTTTTTGTATTAGCAGAAATGAAGATAACTTTATATTATACAGCATCCAGTGCAAATTCCCTACTATCTTATCTATAATTTGCTATTTCCTTTAATGTTTTTGTGTTAACTAATGTGAAGATAACTATGTAATACAACATCCAGTGCTAATTCCCTACAATATTCTGTATAACTTTGTATTTTCTGTATTGTTTATGGCTTTTCTGGTTCATATGTCTCCATTCTTTTGTCTTTAAAATAAAATTTAAAAAAAAAAATGAAAAAAAAATAAAAGAATTCTACAGAGAGAAGGGGGTATAGAATCTGCCAAAAATGTACACATTAATAAAATAAAAACATGTAGGAATATTTTAATACTAAATTTATTGAGATATCATGAGATTAAAACAAGTCATCTTTTGCCTCTGTGATTACAAGAGATGCTCAAACTGGTGACCAGGAGCTTCCAGGCATTTATTAGTATGGAGAACTGCCGAAGTGTGTATACATTTGTTGGTGGACTCTGTATATATTCCATAAGACTTCCTTTAGATTTCAAGTGTCCACATTTCTTTGGCCTTAAAGATTCTACTTCAAAGTCATAAAATTAATTGAAATGTCTAAGTGGCCTATATTAGCTTTATATAATTGTGTAGTTAGAAGGAAATGACTTCATAAATAAGAACCTGATGAGAAGCACTTCTGCCTTTCCAATGGAGTTAATAGGAACTCCTGAAAACAACAGGATGCAGGGTGTGGTGGCACACGCCTGTAATCCCAGTACTCAGGAGGCTGAGGCAGGAGGATCGTTGCAAGTTTGAGACCAGCCTGGGCTACAAAGTGAGCTCAAGGCCAGCCTGAACTGCATAATGAGACCCTCTCTCAAAAAGACAAAAAAATAAAAATAAAAAATAATAAAAACAACAGGACATTAACTTCCCCCTAAAATTTGACTATATTTCAGAGACTCACTAGAAATGAAAAACTAGGCCAAACCTCTTTGTTGGAGCAGGCTGAGATTGTTGAAGGAGTACAGTTTCCTTTTATTCTTTTTGGCAGCTGGGGATCAAACTCAGGGCCTTATATGTGCTATGCAAGTGCTCTGTCAATAAGGCACATCCCAGAGCCAGTACAATGTTTAACACCACGTTCTCATTTGAAGAACTATACCCTCAAACCTTGCTTTGAGACCACAAAGAACGCACCTTTTAAACGGCTGACTCACTGAGAGAATCTTCCCATTACTTACATTCTCCTAATCAGATAAAAAACCTGATGTTCCAATTCCTCAGTCATTGCCCCACCCCACCACACCAGCTTTTTAAGCTAGCAGTCATTTGCATCGGTGGAAGTTGAGGAAGTGAGAGAAGGGCCGCCCTTGTGCTCACATCCATGAGAGTAGTCCCCAGCCTTTCCGGCATTGGTACCAGTTTAGTGGGAAACAATTCCGCCATGAAGGGGTTGGAGTTGGGTGGTTTCTGGTAATTCAGAGGAGTCACAGTTTAGATGCTTCCTGTGCACAGTTCACAGAGGGCTCATGCTCCTAGAAGAACCTAAGGCTGCCGCTGATCCGATGGGAGACAGCTCCAGCGGTGATGTGAGGGATGCCAGCAGCTGGAAACAAGATGAATCCTCGCTGACCCGTTCGCCATGACCCAGATCCTAATACCAATCTGTGACTCGGGGTTTGGGACCCTTGCATTAAGGGACCCTAGGTTTCAAAGGACCCCAAATATGCAGACTCACAGGCCCCGGGAGCTTCTGTATAATTCCTTCCAAGAAGGCCTGAAGTGTTGAGTAAGGGTAGGCAGTGGTTAGGCTCTTCTTTGTTTTCATCCTGGGGCTGACCCTACATGTGGGATTAACCAACAAATGTTGCTTTTTCCACCAACAAACATTTTTGAGCTCTACTATGTGCTACCTCAGAAGACTGTGATATTCACAACTGTCTGGCCAGGCTGAAATTAGCATCCTTACTTCACAGATGGAGGGGCCAATGATCTGGTGTCATGCCTCTGTCACCCCATCCGACTAGGATGCTATGAGAGAACCCAGGTCTGTCTAACCTCAAGTCCACTTTGCCAGCTGTCCACAGGGTCCACAAGAGAGGTCCTGGCTTCTTCTCAATAAGACATTTGTCTCTATTCTTGGCCTTGACCACAAATACCATCTTACACTGTGGGCCACCTATCATGTTTGTGCTTATAATCATTAGAAAGAACTAGTTGCACTACACAACAGATTTTTACTCACATTACACACAAAGCAGTACTAGGGGCTCTGCTTACCAGTCAGTCTGATAGAGGCTCTGCCATCTTCCTATTGGATCTTATTAGGTGCAGTAGGGTCACCTTGTCAAGGGAAGAGAGCACACACAATTATGATATCGTTCTTACATGCAATTGCCCAGGCCTGACAGAAACCCTCTTACTTTTATTGGCCAAAGCAATGGTTACACAAAACTTCAGGCCTTCCACATAACAGGAAAAAGAAGACAACCAGAAACTGTGGTGTGCTCCTGTCAGGCCTGAGCCATATTCTTAGTCACAAGAAGGAAGGAGACTGGGCAGAGCATTGCAGGGCCTTCGTCTTAGAACTGCATTTGCCACTTGATGAACCATATGACCTCCTTCCATCTCTTAACCCCACCCCCATCCTCCTCCACAAATGAAGGCTTGGGATAGATGGTCACCTCACAGAGTCTGTACCAGAACAAATCTATTACCTTTGCTAGATCGCACTCAGGTGCAGGTCAGTGGGGTCACCTCTAACTAGAGCCAACAGCCTAGGGAAGATGGTGCAGGTTATTGTGGAAATGGACTAATTTGTGCACACAATAGGGAAGCCAGTGAGAGTCCGTGGGTTCTTCAGTTCTCAGATGGTCTACACAAGCATGATGAATGTGTCAAGGAGTCCCTGTCACACAATATACTTTGTTAACTCACTTTGACAAAGGCTTTTTAGTTTAAACTGTTTGTGACAGCAGCTCACAGTCTACTCATAAAAGTGTTTCCTACTTTATATAATAGACATATTTATTCTTTTGAAAAGAGACATATAAACTAAATTTAGGAACAAAAAAATCACTGCTCAGGTTTATAGAAAACCATACCACTTCAAAGAATCCAATGGTGGAAGTCTTTTGAGAAAGAATGAAAAGATCATTCCTGGTTTAACTTTTTCTCTAATGGGTCTTTGATAATATCTACAGTCTCTGGCATACCACACAAAGCACAAAAGAATGAAAGACACTTTTAAATGAGTAACACTCAGCTGGCTATCTGTAGTAGACCTGTATTTTTATAAACTAGTGATGATACCTTACATTTGCATAGTGTTTTCCAGGTAGAAGGCCTCACATTTACCTGGGACAGGAGTAGGAAGAACATAAATTTGGTGTCAGACAAGAGCTGTAACCATAGCTCTATTCTGTCCTAACTGTTGACCAGCATACATTATTTCACCCTTGGAGCCTCTGGCATCTCCTATGTGAAGTAAGAGTGAAGTCGACTTCTCAGTGTTGTCAGGGTATAACCAGAGCCTTAGGTCAGCATGTGTACTGCAGAACCTACCAGGAAAAAGGCACTCAGTAAGAGGGGAGTTTCCCTTCCTTTGCTGTAAAGCGGGAATAGGAGGCATACTATCCCCATTTCACAGGGGAGAGCAGAGGTCAAAAGAGGCAAGGTGAGCTGCCTGAAGCCTTGGACACAATCTCGATGTCCCTGCTTGTGCCTGGCTTTTACACACCACCTCATCAGCCACACCAGGCGGTGCTGTACATGGCCAGTGTTTGTGCAGAACACATCCTGTCATGATTTAGGGTCATCCACGTTGACTTGTACATATTGTTTCACATGACTTTGTCTGTCGCTGCTGTCAGGAGCAAGTACTCTGTCAGTGCTGATCCACTTAGGCAAATCTCATGTTCTTGCAAATCTGCCCAGCAAAATAGGATACAGTAACACATTCAATCATTCACAGTAGACCTTAGTTTTCAGGAACTTTGTCATCTGAGTCTGACAATTACAAAGGGCATGATAATTCATTTTGGGGCACTGTAGGAAAATAATAGCACTACCTAAAATGCTGAGAAGATTAAGTGATCCTATTTGTAAGGACCACCTCCTCCTCTCCACCCCCCCGGTGTTCAGCAGTCAGTCAGGTGCTGTCTGGTACACATCTTGTAACAGACACCGAGTCCAGGCCAAGCTTCTGGGTTACAACCTAAGACAGAATAATCCTTGACTTTGCCAAATGCATAAGGACAAGACTGTCGAAAGTAAATACCTAAAATATTTGTAATCACAAATTGTAATCAGTGAAATGGTGGAAAAGAGAAGACATTCTCCATGGAAAGGTGATATTTATATGGAGAGCTGAGCAAAATAGGTAAAAATCAATCAGGCAAAATGCCAGAGAAAGAGTATTCCAGGTGGAAGGATTGACACAGCAGAGGCCCCAAGGTTGAGGAGACCTTGGAATTGAGCAAAGTTAGGGGCCACAGCCTGGGGAACTGGAGAGACACAGAGAAAATGGCAGTGGGCTGAGACCAAATTCTTGGAGTCATCTCAAGTTGCAATTTAAAAAATACAAGCAGAGAAATCATGAGTAAACTTATGCCCTAACAGATCTCTTAGTGTGAAGTAGAAGAGTGGGCAGGTCCAAAGGGAGGAAGTGAGAGCTAGAAGGGAAGCCTCTGCAGGTTTGAGGCAGCTCAGACCTGCTGATCAGCAGTGACATGGAGCTGGGGTGAAGCTGAATATTCTGGGGTAGAATTGAAGGCAACCAGTGGTGGGCTGTGTAGGTGGGGTAAGAAAGAAGGATGACTTATTTCGTAGGCATCAGGATTGATTGAGATTTGGGGATAGCAGGCGAGCTAGGGGCTCAGCGGGGCCCCTGTATTGGGAACCTGTATCAGGTTCCCTGTATTTGGGAACCTCTGGGGTGCTCAAGAAGAGGAAGTCAGTGGCTGCAGGAGGTGGAAGCCCAGCTCTGAATGTGGGAGAGAGTGTAGGCAACGCTCAGAGGAGTCCCAGGCCCGAGCCCAGCTGTGAACACAGGAAGGAGTCGGGAAGAAACCCAGGAGAATGAGGTGTCCCAGACCTAGAGAGAAAAATGAGTGTCTGGGAGGCAGAGGACGGCCTGTCCCACTCTGAGGGGTGAGGCCAGCCCGGCCATGAGGTGGTCCCAAATCGAGCTGCTGATGAGAGTGGAGGGTGGAGGCTGGAGCAGCAAGGGAGCCCTGGAGCTGAGAAACAGGGAGGAGGGGGAAGCAGGGCTCTGACAACTACAGGTGTGAGGGGAAGCAGTGCTGTGGGAGGAGCAGGCAGGCACAGAGGAACCCCTGACTGGAAAGGTCAGAGCGCCTCTCCATGCTGGAGGCTCGGGAGTCAACCAGACAGCCAATGCCTGGAGGCCACCTGATCTGCAGCCTTCTCCTCCCACTCTCCTAGCCCAGACAAGAGGGTGTTACTTCTCTGGTGACTGCAAGGCACCGGGGTGCTGTGGGTCTCCTAAGGGGAGCCACCCGGGAGCAGAGGGAAACAGAAGTCCCATCCCCCCTCTGTAGGGTGAAAGAGGGAAAGAAAGTGAGTCAAAAGGAAGGAGGAGGAGGAGAGAAATCAGAAGTGAAGACAGTTAGTCCTCTTCCCCCTCCAGGAAGTCAAGACAAGAATGCAACCTGACCTTCCTCTCTTTGAACTTTCCAGTTCCACAGCTACCTGAGCCTCAGAGGGCTGTGGGATTCCTATGGCTACAAGCAGACTGGAGCATTTCTCCTTCCTGCGGCTAGCTCAGGCCTGCTTCCTGCACAACAGGGTTGGGCCCAGGGACGAGGAGTGAAGGAAGGAAGGCTGCCCTGACTGGCTTCACTCCCTCTGTGAGCCATGAAATATGATTATCAGTCTTTTAACACGCATGCCACAGAATGATCTCGCCCCCTTTTCAATTCATCAACAGTGTTAGGCTCTTTGACCCCTGGAAGTAGGGAAAGTCACAGTCTGACTTCCTGCCATAACTGTTGCCATCTCCTCTGTAACAATAAAGCTTTTCCTGACATATAAAGTGTAGGAACAAAGAAATGCCTCTCTCTTTTAGGTGCAGCTACCAGGTACAGTCCACTGAATTCCTGGCCTGCTGTATAAATTATCGAGCTTGCAAGGATTCTGCAATCTCCCACCCCAACCTTCAGTTTGTCTTCTGCTGTGGGGTTTCCTTTTGTATTATGATCAGAACGCTGGGCTCATTATTCTACAAAGTATACTAGAAACAACTATCACCAGCTAATATGGTTCTTATACATCTTTCTCAACTTTTCCCAAATTCACTTGTTGTCTAGAAAGAAATTCAACTTTTTCCAGGTTTGAAGCCCACTGTCAAAAAGAAGCCCTTTTCTAAGTACAGGTGATGAAAAGCAGCACCTGAAGCTATTGGCTGGAATTCCCAGAGCGAAGCCACCCCACGCCCAGCTTCCTTATCTGCAACTTTTACAGCCCACCTTCACACGGCCTTTTAAATATCCATTATATTCTTAAAAACCATTATTCAGCATAATGCCTTCTAAATGGTTGACAAGGAGCCACTTCTGCGAGTGTGGCCCCTCCCAAGGGGGGGCCTGTGCTTGTTGTCTGGGGTGCTTTCTTCTTCCTCTTCCACCTCCACCTGGCCTACTGCCTCTGCTCTCTCATAAGGCCATTTCAAAACCCTCGCTTTGTAACGTAAGCTTTTGTTGCACTTCACCCTTGCCTTTCATTTGCTCTATGCAGCACTTGCCACATTGCATAATATAAGCTAGACAATAGTGGCATAGAAAGGAGTAACAGCTGAACATAAGTACGCTGTGGAACCACTAATGAGGAGACTGTGCTTCGAGGGGTTCTTGCAGCTAAAACACAGGCCAGGAAAAAGGGCACGCCTGGAGGAGAAGTCAATAGAATAACACAATATGGAGACTTAACCTCTGTCTCTATCAGCTTTGAGACTTTCAAGTTGTGTTACCAGGCAGAGCCTTCTCTGCTTGTCTAGAGCCAAGTGCCTTGCCAGAGCTGAGCAAAAAATGGGAATTGCTCTTCCCTACGCTGAGTGAAGATATAAACTGAGAAGTCGCAGCTCGTGTTGAAGGCCACATTTTCCAAATACTAAAAATACATTAAAGTCAGTATATTTACATAAAGTCAGCTCCATTACATAAACATGTAATGAAAAGAAACAATTTTGCTGCAACCATGTTTTTAAATTACAAAAAGATAGTATCTATGGTTCATGCTGTTCCTGCTTCTTTGACTAGTAGTTTTATTTCTTAGAATATGAGGTTAATGTTCAAGGTCCATTTTGTTCAGCTTGCAAAATTAATGTCTCAAGGCTAACGTAAGGGAAATCAAATCTTCCTGTTTAGGCTCCCTTGTTTCCAATGACTGGAGTCAACATATCCAGCCACTTATCCCACACTTCTCAATGGTCAGAATAATGGTGTTTATTTTCCTAATATTTGTTGAAGACTATGAAGCCAGGAACTGCTCTAAATGCATTGATATATTAGTTTATCCTTGGTAGCCACTCTCTTAATTACTTTCTGGTTACTAGGACAAAACACCCAACACCCACAGGTTAAATGATGAAAGGTTTACTTCAGCTCACAGTTTGCAGAGGTCTCAGTTCGTAGTTGTCTGGTCCAAAGCAGTGGGCGAGGCCTGGCAGAGGGACACAGCTGAGGAAAAACAGTCCATGGCAGGGCAGGCAGGGAGCAGTAAGACTTCCTTCTTCCTTCCCTTTTAATTCCATCTGGGCTATAAGCCTATTGGTTGGTGACACACATACCCATGGTGTCTTTCTTCTTCAGTAAATCCACCATGCATACCCAGAGCTACGCTAGGCCAATCAGTGAACTAATTCAGTATCACACACCTATGATCCAGTATCACACATTCATGATCCAGTCACCTGGCCAAAGCCCTGCCTATGAGTGTATGAGGCTTTGGGGGGCATCTGGATATGAGCCATAATATCTCCTGACACCCACTGATAAGCCCATGAGGTAGAGAATATTAGTACTCCCTCTGGTTAGATGAGGAGACTGAGGCCCAGACAGCTGTCCAAGGTTAGGCTCAATTTGACTCATACCCAGCTTGTCCTTCATTGTACATCTGTCCTATTATGGAGAAGAATAACCTGAGAAATCACTTGTCAATACATGGAAAAAATAAAAATTACACAACCCACTACATGACCAAAGGGGTTGATATTTGGAATAGATATGAGACTGAGTTGTAGACAGATTTCCCAATTCTTCCCATCTAATATCTGTGTTCCTGACAGGTCCATCTTCTAGAAATGTGACACACACCCTTTCTCCACACATCCCTGAACTAGTTCTTGTGGACGGTCTCCTATTCTTATATGATTCAGCAGCTCAGCTGAGTCTGAACCAGGGTAAGTGTCATCATTTAGATTTGATGTGAGGGACAACTCAAGGAGTGACAGGAGTTACTGCTGAGGGGGCTTTGTGGGGTATAAGCCCTGAGGGGCTATAATTCCAACTTCACATCTTTAACACAGGACCGTACATGACCTGGAGATTTAATTTTCCAGTTCAATTTTATGAAACAAAATGATAAAAATCAGCTCACATAAGAAAAATCTTTAACGTTTTTGATCATATGCCGAGTATCCTGGAATGGATGTTTCCCTGTCAAAGTTCCTGGAGTGCTTTCATAAAATACTCAGCACACCTTTACTTTGCCTGAGTGCATCTGGATAAGTCACAAGGTAGCCAGCCCCTCTTGTGGGAAAACTTTCACTCTCAATATTTCTCTCCTTCCTTTACCTGTTCCACTTCAGTTCCCCTCGGCCACAAAAGCTACCCACCCCCGCCCGCCCCACTGCCCTCGTTTGCTCTGGCAGTTCACCTGCTCGGTAGTTCTGACCTGAGCAACTCCTGCCATTCAGGCTATTCTGGCCTGGATGCCCCTCCCTGCTGCTCAGGCTGTTCTGGCCCGGGGACATCTCCCCCACCCCTGCTCCAGAAAAGAGCTTAAAGGTCCATGCTTTTCTCAGCTAGGGGGCCACCTTGGTCCTGCTAGGTAGCCTGCTTCTCCGTCCCTCCCCCAATAAAGACTTCTCTCATGTCAGAAGGTCTGGTCTGGTTCCGTGTGGGGTCTCGGTTTCTATCATATCTTCCCCAAGGTCTCCATCAGACCTCACTTCTGCTGATGCCAAATCTTAACACCTCCACTTTCTCCTTAATTTTCCAATTGTTTGACTTAGTTGCCTAATTTTCTTTCTAAACTCAGGTGCTGTAGGATCTCTGTCTCTTTCATATTCAGATGGAGTTAGCTATCATCCACTCCCTACTTGATTAAATCCTAAATTTTATCATCAAAGTATTTTGAGAGATAATATAAAAGTCAAAGTAATGTTTAATTAACACCATAGTATGTTCATAATTGCATTTCCTATAAAGTTCTTTAAACTTACGGAAGTCTCATCAGAAGCAGAGTTTGAACTATTGAACTCTGTGTCTTCCAAAATTTTACACAGTAGATTTTCACATTAATGGATGTGTTCTGCCACTGCTGTCTTTATACAAATCTTAGAGAAATAATACTGACACATTTGAACACCTCCCAAATATACTCCAATAACACACAGTTCCAGAGTGAGGATCACTCATCGTCTCTAGTAATTTGTACTTGATATGGATATTGGGAAACAAGTTCCTATGATTATATTAATTAATTAAGTTAATTAAATATCACACAGTTAATGTACAGATTTCTGTCACGTTAGTTCTTGTTAGCTTAGTATAAAATCACAACCTTTATTTTTAACTAGATACAAAAGTCATAAACAATGGTTTCCTACAACATCCCTTTTGCTCAGAAAACTTCCCTTAGTGTATGCAGCCTAAGAGGTTATTTGCCTCTGATGGTGTTTGTGTAGCCTCTGGAAATAGCACAAAAATCTTTATGAAGTGGGGCAGACTTGCCCAGATCAGTTTGATTCTATTGACTGACTTCAAGGATCAAGTCAATAAGAAAATACCAAGTCAGTCAAAAAATCGCTTAATACACCTGAAGCCAAGTTAACTGGTCAAACAGACTAAAACCATCAAGCCAGTTTAGGGTTACAGACAGTCTTCATTTCAACCCCAGCAGAAGTGGATCTGTCCATCAGTGGTAACTGCAAATATTAAGAGAGATTGGCCCACACTGCAGTAAGCCTTAGAGTCACAGCTTTCCTCTAACCCAAGCAAGGACCCCAAATATCCCCTCAGCACCCAACAGAGCTGGTCTCCAGCTCTGCCATGCCAGGGCTCCATCAGGCCCCAGGCCCGCCCAGGGGCACCTTCTGACTCCAAGGAGCCTGCTACCAAGAGGCAGTGAGGCATTTCTGCATCTTAACATCTAGGCTCAGCGGGTATTTTCCAAACAAATGCTCTTTTCTCTTGTCCAGTCATAATTCCACATCCTTTATTTATATTCTTTAATAATCACACCTGTTGACATTTTGATATCATAAGAAAGGCCCTGAAAGATGGGAGGAAAAACCATTGAATTTATTTGTGCTTTCAGTTATTTCAGAGAGAAAGGTAGGATTTCAGCGACCCATTAAAGCCAACTACCTCAGGAAAACTGAAAGTCTGTCCAGTAAAGGCACCACCTGTAGCCACTTTTGAAAGGAAAGTCCTTGGCAAACAATAGCCTGAATGAGCCAGTTTAATCAGGCAGGAGTCAAGACCACTGAGACATAAATTAAGCATTCACCCTTGAGTAGCAGCCAAGCAGCCAAAGCCCCCATAATCCCAATTAATCCCATTTTGTGTGGTTGTCCTTGGGCCAAGGGCAGGGGGGAAGAGAATTCGCACATGTTGGTTCCGCATCAGCTCTTACCTTTACAGGGGGTGGGTCTGTAATAAAGGAGCGCACCTATGCCAGCACTCCTGCTAGCAGGGACACTGTGGCACTTAGGACCCTCCCCGCCCTGCTTCTGCAGTCTGTCAGCAAGAACTTCTTCAAGGGCATCCTGCACTTTCACAAAGGTAGACACTTGGGCCCCTTTGAAGGCAGACATGACTCTGTTTCATTCTCCTTTGTTTTTATAACCAAATTGACTTCCTGCCACCTGCCCCGCTAGTCACACAGAATGAATGAATGGTCTCCAGGCCCCCCGAAACTCATTTTTGCCAACTGATGACTGTTTTCCTAGGAAAGCCAACGACATTCCCAGGGGTATGAAATTCTGTCCAGAGAACAGCTGCAGGCTACAGTAGACAGGAGCAGCTAAACGGGGCTGTAGCTTAGCTCTCTTGTGGAAAGGTGATAGCAGGGTCCACTCCACAAGTTTGTCCTCAGCTGGGCTCTGGACTCATTGTGTCTAAGCCCAGAGGCTCCCTTCTTGTTTTATCAGAAGCTCCGCCCTGGGCAGCAGCTGAGTAGGCTTCGATGTAGAGACTGCCAAGTGGACAATGGGTCACTGGTGGCTTCTGGCCACCAGATCTTCTCTCCCTTTATTTCTGGTAACACTGGTAAGCTGTGTCTCCTAGCTTTCTTAATAGTTAAGGACCAGGTCTCTCCTGGTGGACCTGCTCCCTGCTGTTCTTCCCCTTCTTCTGTCTGACAGATGCGGAGATATGCCTTGCCCTGGGATTCTTCCAGAAATCGAATTTTAAAGATGTCTGCCTGGAGCAAAGTTGGAGCAGAGGGGAGCAAATTTGCATGTGCTGGGTCCACATCATCTCTTACCTTTACAGAAGATGGGTCTGTAATGAAGAAGGGCAGAACCTTACCACGCTGTGCCTCCACGTTTTCCCACTCTGCTGTCCTGTCGGGTGAGCACGAACTGCATGTCCACTGTGCTGAAAGATGGCGTACCAGGGCCTACTCATCTCCGTGGCCTAATCCAACCTGTATGCATTCAAATAGGGCAGTTTCTTGATGCTCTGGACCAGTTCTCTTGTCTGGCTACAATAAGTGGGGAAGGAAGTGAGGCCAAGGTGGCCAGGGTTCCTCGGCCCACCCTGTCTTTTCACCCTGAAGCTCCATGGCGCTAACAGGTCTGTGTTCTGACTGGCCCCATGGGCTGGAGGTACAGCTCAGTGGGGTAAGTGCTTGCCGCTAAGCACTAAGGCCCTGAGTTCAATCCCCGGTCCTGGGGGAAAAAGAAAAAAAAAGGAACGGATGTTTCCTGACTGGCCCCTTGCTGGACATCAGTGCCGGGTCCTGACATGGGGGGGTGGTGGGCTGGGGCCTGAGTGTTCTTCTCTATCTGGAGGTCCAGGCCTGTTTTGATGCTCATCTTGGCTGGGTCATGTGTGATTCAAGGCTCTGAGTCAGCCTGCTGAGGGTGATGGAGAGGAAGCCTGGACAGGTGCTGAGAAGAAATCCACGTGCATCTCACTTTCTGAGAAAAGGGAAAGCTTTTCCGCCCTCCATCAAATCTAGGACAGTGAGGTTCCATGGGCCCTTGTTTTGACCACAATGAGTTCTTGTCGCTCGAAGTCTCATTAAATGAAGATGTCAAGTTTGATTTCCAGAATTTCAGTTATTTAAATAAATTTGATAAAAAGAAAAATAAGTTGTCTTATGATAACTATCCTTGAAGATGCTAAGCATGATATTGTCTAGGAGAAACAGAAAATACTATTAACATGCTCATGACCAATATATGGAAAGACTGGATTTAGGCAGTCCAATTAATGTTGAGAATGGGACAAGTGAGGCATTAAGTACTTAGATCAGGGTTAAGTTTAAACAAAGTTGGTAGAACTATTGCTTTTGCTTTTTCTCAAGGAAAAAACCATTGTATTATTATTTGTAAGAATCAGAGTTGATAACAGGCAGTGAGGAGAGAATCAAAATATTCCTACAGATCGGTTGGGCCCCTGGCTGGGTAACTGGTTTAAACTGAGTGTCCTCTGGGTAACCCTTAACACTACTGGTGGGATCCACTTTTGGCAGTTTCTTAAAGGGTTTCTCAGCATGTTACACATTGAGCACTTACCTCAAAGAAAGAAAAATTATTTCCACACAGAAAGCTGCATACAGTGGCTCATAGGAGCTTTATTTATTATCACGGCTCAGGTCTGAAATGTCTCCAGAGTCCGCATGTTCAGAGTGGGGATTTGGAAGGTGACAGAGTCCTGAGGGTGCTGCTATGCTCAGTTCCTCCAGGATGAGCCCTGGAGAGTGCACTACCAGGAGTTGGCACCTGACCGGAACAGGCAGGGCACTGTGGGTACGACCAGCAAGGGACCCCTGTCCCCAGCTCCTCCCGCGTCTCTGCTTCATGCCTGGATGGGATGAGCGGCTGTCCTTTGCCAGCCCCGTCTGCCGTGCCGCACTGAAGCCACCTGAATGTGTGCTGAACCCACTGAAAACTAAAAGAGGTACCAAGTACCTCTGCTCTTTTAAGTTGCGGGTATCAGGTACTTTGTCACAGCAACGGGAAAGCAACTGTTATGTTTAAAATTGCCCCAAACCCGTAAAACCCAAAATGTTCTATGACAGTGAGATGATTAAACCAAAGGCAGCACCTTAGAATACTACTCAGCAGTAAGAGCCAACTATTGACACATGTTACAATTTGGATGGATCCCAAGGGCATTATCTTGAGTGAAAAAACAGCTTTTACCGTATAAATCTCAGAAACAGCTTTTACTATGTAAATTTACCATAAAATATTATGATTCCTTTTGTATGGCATCCTCAAAGTGACAAAATTATTCTAGCGATTAAGAACAGACCAGTGATTCCCAGGGACTAGAGATGTTGTGGAGGGGGAAGACTAGTAGAAAAAAATCAAGACTCTAATTTCCACTTCACACAGCATAAGCAATTTTTAAATCAAATTCTCAAACATTTCCAGCTATGCATTTTTTGTGTGCTAAGTATCTTTGAAAAGGAGTGAGCAGTGTCCCTTTGACGATCATGGCAATGCAACACAGGTTTTCCCACAGCAAGGAGTACAGTCTCTTTCTGAGGGGCTCCAAAAGCGAGGGAGACACACCACTGAGTACCTAGGACAGTCTGTTAGAGAGTGGGAAACAAATAACAGAGTACCTGTTTCTATGTAGTGCATATCTTATGCATTTACAGTTTCTATCTTGGAGAACATGTCATAGTGCTATGATTTTGGGTTTCATAGTCCAGCACCAGTACATCACTGTACATAAGTGGAGGCAAATATGAGGGTCTCATTGAAAGCACTGGCGGCTTGGGAGCTTTGTGTCCACTTTCTTCACCTGCAGAGCCACAGCTATGCACAGCCACTATGGCGAAGGCATCTGTAGTTGGCACTGACATTGGCACCACTGACTCTTGTGTGGGTGTTTCCAGCATGGGAAAGCGAGGCAAGTGTAATGACCAGGGGAACCAAGCCATTGCAAGTCATGTTGCTTTTACTGATGTCCTGTTGCTTTTATTTTGTCTGGGGACAAACCTGAAATGTTCAAGATCTGTTGCTCTTGGATGCCATTCTGCTTTTCCCTGGTACTGAAATTATTAGTGGAGCTGAGACTGTCCTCATCAAGCCCAATACTACTGCTCCCACCAAGCAGACGCAGACCTTCATCACCTACTCTGGCAACCAGCCTGGTGTGCTCACTCAGGGATATGAAGGGGAGTGTGCCACAACCAGGGATACCAACATGCCTGGCAGGTTTGAATTCCCAGGCACACCTCCTGCACCCTGGGGTGTTCCTCAGATCAAAGTCACTTTTGATAGTGGTGCCAATGGCATCCTTAACATCACTGCTGTAGATAAGAGTATAAGAGTACAGAAAGCAAGAACAAGATTAACATCTCTAGTGACAAGGACATATGAGCAAAGCAGAGGTAGAGGGTATGGTCTAGGAGGTGGAGAAGTCCAAAGCTGAGGATAAGAAGCAGAGGAACAAGGTGTCCTCCAGGAATTCGCTGGGGTCCTGTGCTTTGAACATGAAGGATGTTGAAGACGAGCAACTTCAGGGCAAGATCAGTGGTGAAGATAAGCAGAAGGTTCCTGACAAGTGTAATGAAATCATCAACTGGCTGGGTAAGAATCAGACTGCAGAGAAGGAGGAATCTGAGCCTCCACAGCAGAGTGGGAGAAAGACTGCAACCCCACTGTTCCCTAGCTGCACCAGTGTAGCTGGCATGCTTGGAAGAGCGCCTTGGGATTGCCCTGGTGGGCAGGCTCCTGCCTCGCGTGGTTTTCCCTGACGCCCCGCCACTGAAGGGGTTGGTTAGGCAACAGGCATAGCATCGTTCCACACAGTAAAACACTGAAGGACCCACATTTGTGGCATGTTCTGTGGCAGCTTAAAGATCAACTGCTATAGTCAAATACTAGGCCAGCTCAATACTTGGATATGGAATATGTGCAGAGGGAAAAGATAGCATTACACTGTATAAGTATTATATTATATGTGGAAAATGCAATGCCTTAAATAAAACTACTTCAAACTGGCACCATAAAAATGTGACCATGGAAATGGAAGCTCAGCCTTTCTCCTGAGGGGAATGTGGGACTGCGGGAATGGTGCAGCCCCCATCAGCCCCAGTGCACAGGGCTAGCCCAGGCTGACTGCTAAGGGCTTCCTGCAAATCCTCCCAGTGCAGAGAGGCTCTTTTGTATCTGAGGAGACCCTGCGTGTCGATTGAATGTGGGCAGCACTGCATTCAGCAGATGCCAGGAGACTGCCTGTGTTCTTTATGCCCACAGTACCCAGAAGATAAGCAGGTGTTGCTTTTGACTTTAAAATGGTCCCTTTGGTCTCACAAATCTTTTTATAAATTAGAAAACATCACTTTGGTCATTACAAAAATCAAGGTTTTTTCCTTCAAATATCTATACAATTATTGCTACTTAAATTGAGATGGAATTGCCTTTGGATGCCTAGGTGTTGGTTGCATGGGTGAGGCGCCCACACTGCCACCCCACCCTCTGCCGCTCAGCCTTGTTCCAGACGCCGCTCCACGTGGTCCTCATGTCCTCTCTCCCCACCAGGTAGAGCCCCATTCTTCACGCTTAGACTCAGGCTCCTGGCCAGCGCTTTCTCTGGGGGGTCAGTGTTCAGCCCCTCGCCTTGGGAGCAGGACTGACCACACTGCCTCTATCCTTGGTGCCTCTCGAGTATACAGTGGAGAAGCCCAGCACTGGTCTTACTAGACCGTGAATCCTTTGAGGTCAGAAACATGGTTTTTTATCTTGAGGCTACATAAATATTTATTGAATGAAATACAGCCTCTAGCTATAGATTAAATCTCCCCAAGTTCCTAGAAACTGAGAAAAGTGTGCTTTGGTTAGGATGGACTAAATAGTTTTCAAGGCAAGTGAATCAGTAGTTATAAATAAACACATTGATATTACGGTAACATGTCTACTTAGCGTAGACTCTGTGCATCTTCAAATGAGCTGGCCCAGAGGTCCCGACCTTGGATCTCGGAACCACCAATGCAAGGCCCTACACTGAGATGAGGAAGTGGCCAAGTGCCAGCCCGTCTTACCCACTATGTCTATGTGTGGTGTGGTGTGAGGATGGAGACCTGAGATGCCCTTGCCTTGTGAATCTGCAATCAAAAGGAAGTACTCAGCAAATCGAAGGGCAAATCCATGCCCATTGCCCCAAAACTAGAACTGCCCCTCATTATTGCAAGCACCCTGATGTCAGGCCCTGACCAAGGGCCCTGTGGCCGACTCCTGCAGGAGGATGAAGGGAACAGCTGGACCACTTTGGAGCGATGGACACCAAGGCTTTCTCTATGGTGTCACTGAGTTTCAGGTTCAAGGACAGTCTCCAGATTGAAACACTCTGTCTTCTGCATTTACAAACAATCAAGAGAGAATCAGACAGGGCAAAGGGAGCATAGAACAGATAACTAGGAGTAGGAGTCACTCTTGCTTGTTTGCTTGCTTATTCGGAGGGGAAATGTAAGTCAAAGAACCAGAAAACAACTCTGTAGTCAACCAAGAAGCAGAAATGCCACCTCCAAGGGTTTCTATGCTCAAAAGAAGCTGATTACAGCATTAACACATGCTCCATTACTGTCCAGAGAGAGGGGTCTAGCTGCTTCGTCGGCTGGCTCCATGTCTAATTTCCTTAAATTCAGGAAAATGTACAAAATGACTTCATGCCAATCTCACATGCTACAAAGCAGGGTTCATTTGGGTGGTTCTGGCAAAGAGGTTGCTAGCTAATGTTGTTAATGTACACTAGAAGACATCTGATGTGAAATTCATAATTGAAATGTTATGAGCAGTTTAGCATATGGATCCTTCACATCCACTTAATTGCCAGTTTAGTAATAATTTTATGTAATGAGGCATTATTAATAATATGTGAAATACTAAATTGACGTAATACCCTAAAAACGTAATATGACATTTGCCACTGAAAGAATATTATGATTCCAGGTGACTTTATTATGATCTCAGAAACACATGTGATACTACATAAAGAATTAGTACTTAGAAACAGCTTGGTTATGGTGTTTTTCAAATATATTTCCATTTTTGAAAAATAGTGCAAAACTTCACCCAGTACTTACAGGAAACTCTCTGACCATTGCCCCCGGTGAGGGTGCTGCTCCACGGCTGGTGGCGCCTGGTGGAACAGGAGTTGGCAGCAGGCAGAAAGTTATAGGGTCATCCATGCCACACACTGAGGAAATATGGCGAGGCAGGAGACAAAGGCTGGCTCTTGACAGACCTCTCAAAATGTCACCAATCCACAGGGATTTTTTTCTTCTTGCTACAATTCTTAAAACCTGATGACTGGTCCTAGTTGTCTTTTGAGAAGCCTGAGAGGAGGACACAACTGGAGGTCCACATACCATATGTTTTCTTATTTGAAAGTTATAAAGGAAGCTAATGAGCTGGTAAATAAAATCCAATCTTTTCTACCTTGGCAACTATCTCATCATGACAAAATGGAAAAATATGGCAAAGAAACAAAAATAAAAACAAAACCTTGGTTTTACTCTCTGGTAGGCTGAGGCAGGAGAATCACAAATTCCAGCCTGGTCCAAAATCAAAGAAAACTTTGATTTTTACCACTTCAGGTCATAACATAAGCATAAAAGACTGCTGAATCTAATGCTTGTAAGAGTCTATGGCATTGCTGCCGACAGAAAGGATCTGACAAGTTAATCATTTCATCTTTTCTCTTACTGAAGAACTTTCAGCCACTCAGACTCCCCTGTCCTCAAAGCACTGTCCACCCCTGAAGCTGGCAGGGGCACAATCCATGCATTTTCTCAGCATTTGGCTGTAGTCACCTTTTGGTTTTGAGGACATGAGGCAAGCTGCATGGGAAAGTGTTTAAGGTGTAAGTTCTATCAGTTCATGCTGAGGGACTGGGTGCCCTCTGTCAGCACTGAGCAGGTCCCAAGTGTCCCTTAGTAGATATGTGTACATACACGTGTGCACATGGTATGCACACATGTGTGGCTGGGGACCCCTGAACAGGGCAGGTCCCATAACAAGGCCACCTCTTGCTGACTCTAAACACAGCGCACCATACATAGAAAAAGCTTAATAAATATTACTTTCACCCTAACTAATAACGTGGCTTCTTAGACCACTTGCCTCTTTAAATCAGACGATTTGAGCTCTAATCTTCTCCCACTTATTTGTAGCTTAATTTGAGGACAGTGGCCATCATCGGTGGGACTTTGTATTTATGTCTGAGTTTGGTTCAGCAGACTTCCTAGGCACTGCCTTCCTGCTTGCTAAGGGTGGAAGTACCTCCCTATCACCAGTTAGACCAGAGCCACTCTGAACCCACTGTCTCTCCTCCATTTCCCCTCCTCCTTTCCCTGGAACCTGCTTCTCAAATCTTACAGAATCTCTCCAAGACATGTCATGTGGAGCCTCATGGACAGTTCCGAAGTTTTAATGTCATACTTTACATTCCCATAATGAGGCGGAGAAGTAGTAGTGAAAGGCATAGCGGATTCATCATTCACATCTGTGCTTGACAGATGTACTTCAGGCAGCAGTGTTACTCGGTATTTCTGGATGATACCAACTTATCCTGATAACAAGAGGAGAAGCAAGGCCCCTGAACTGTGAGGTTGGCTCCTGAAATCTGATTCAGGGTCAGCTAGGAGTGCTTATTTCCATACTGACAGATGTTCAGTGGCTTTTGTCAAGTGAGTTGGTGGCCTTTATCCTGTTCCAAGTGGCCAGATGTCCAGATCACTGCAGTCACTATTCTAAAGATGTCTGATCTGCTTATGGCCCTTCTTAGCTTTTTGGTTGGGAGTTTGGTGCTGAACGGAGCAGAGATTGAGACGGCCCAGCAAACAGCATTCTGATTCTAAGGCAAAACTGAGTAGCTGCCTGTGCCCAGCACCAACCCACTTCACAGACAGACCTAGATTTCAGTCTTCATAAAATGTTATTTTGGCATTTTTCAGAAAATCCACAGAAAAAAGTACTGATTTTTAAAACTGTCTTGTTTCTACGGTCTATGTTTTCTGTCCTGAATGCTCACAAAGCTGGGTGAGAATGGAAGAGAGGAGGAGGAAGTCAATGCAATGGGACATTTCTAAAGTTGAAATCACTTAATTTTGATTTCCAAAGCCCAAGTCAATCCAACCTCTTCAAACCCAGGTTGAGGGTTTCTTCCAGAGCTTGGCCCAGCACCAGGACTTTGCCAATTGTGGAATGGATCCAAGCTGTATGTGTTTTGATAAAGATCATGTTCAGAGGCAGATTCAAGGCTGATGTGTCCTTAAAGTTACACGGTTTGGAAGTCTCTTTAAGAAAGTGAACACAGAATCAAAACTTAATTTGAAAGGCCCCAGTCAGGGTTGGAAGGACCTTAGCAATTGAGGGGCCCAGGGAGAAGCTCTGGTAGCCCCTGATGAGGCACCTCTCTTCTGCACGGTAGAGACACTCTGTGAAGCCGTAGCCCTGTTTTGCTTTTGAAGGTTCGTTTTTTGCTGCTACTTTGTCTACCTTAGGGGAAATGCAAGTTTGACAAAATCTGAGTCTATGTACCAGGAGAAAATGGATTTTCTGTCATTTAAGAGAGATCTGATTAATGGTTCACTCCCATACAAACTCTTGAGAAAATGTGAATTGTGTGGCTACATGAAAAAAGGGCAGGTAGATTTCGTGCTTTTTTTTCAAGCTTAAAAGTGAGGATAACCGGTACTCACAGCTGGAAAACTCTCCACAGCGAAAACAGCTACACAGTAAAAAGCCCAGTGTGTCCTGGGTTGGTGCGGGAGCGGAGCAGGAGGCTGTTGTAGAGACGATGCCTCCCTCCCTTCCGGGGCCCTGCAAAGCAGAGGTGGGGGGCTGGCATCACCTGTGGTCTCCCTCCAAAATTTCAGGTGACACGTTGTTCCTGAAGGGTCATTTCTATTTACATCATTATACACTGTTTTCCTTCTAGGTTTATGAACGTGATAGTTTTGAGAGTCAGGTGAGACTCTCAGTCCTAAGGGGACAGTGTGACACAGTAGAGACTATTTAGTCTTGGCCCTGATTCCTCACACTGAGCTACTGAAACCTTGCGTTATCTTAAATGATAACGAGGATGGGATCTTTGGCTGTAGTTTTGGTCTGTGACTGCAGTTCCAGCCTCGGAGCTCCCACACTCTTTGTAGTTTCCCGGTGGTGCCTTTTGAGCAAATGAGGGCCCTCTTGGCGCATTCCGGGGAAGAGTCAGGATGGGGATTGGGCACCAGAAAGACCAAGCCGTGACTGGAAGATTGATACTTTGAGTTCCATTCTGCACCCATGCTCTGGGCTCAGAGGTTGGGATAATGGTCAGTCACTCGCATGATAAAAAGCCTGTCTTGAAAATCCCTTAAAATAGCATTTGGAGAGTGCTTCCAGGCTGGCGAGTGCCAAGAGGGCAGCACAACCCCAATGTACAGGGACGGGGGCCCTGTGCTCGGGACCCTTCCAGACCTGTTATTAAATCCTTTATCAGGAAGTGGTGAATATATTTCCCTGAGTTCTGTGAGCCATTACAGCACATTTTCAAACCAGAGGAGCAGGACCGGGGAATTTGTAGCCAAGTTGAACAAAAGTGTGGGTAACTTGGGTGTGTACAACTGTGACCAATGTCTGAAACGGGGGCAGTCTTGTGAGTGTGATCCCTTTACTGTGGGGTTGGTGCTAGGTGGTTAGTGTCAGAATCGAGTGGCTGGTCACTCAATTGGTGCGTGGAAGAGCTGGAGAACCGCTGGCTTAGGGCGACCCCATACTCACTTGGTTGTGGAAATGTTGAAGTGTTGGGGACAGTGGAAAAAACTGCTTTCCCTATATGATGCAGAAGAGGCAGTGCATGGGACAGCACGGACAGGCAGGGTGAGACAGAGCGCCAGGCTCCCTGCAGCCCATTCTGCTCCCGGTGAATTGCATGCTGTGGAGTGGACAGTAGTGGGCATCAGGTCCTCATGATGGTGAGATGCCTCAAGTTCTTTCATGAATTATTGAAAAGCACTTTTAGATTTCCAAATATGAAGAATTTCTTTAAGTTACTTTCTGTTATTGACTTCTGTAGTAGTCATTCTTTAAGATGGGTCAGGATCATCGATTTTTGGAAATGTTCCTTGTGCTTGGGAAGATGTACACTCCACTTTTGTTGATAGGATAATTCTATGTATGTCCATTATGTGAAGTTTACTGGGTCCAAATCCGCTAAACCTTCACTGACTTTCTGTCTGCCTGACCTACCAAAATTAGAGAAATAAAAGGAAAACCAGCTCAATTTTAAGATGGACAAAAGGCCTGAATAGGCATTACACAAACTAGAAAATATGCAATGTCAATAAGCGCCCTAGAAGAGCTGAATTCATCAGTAACAAGAGAAATATAAATCCAGGCTACAATGAGATACCATTTTTGTGCATTTAACCTACAAAAATAAATAACTCTGACAATACCAAGTGTTGAAAGGATATAGGTTAAAAGGTTTCTTACTTACTACTAGTGAGAATACAAAAAGATAGGACTCGCTAGGCATGGGGATATATATACTCCTATAATCGCAACTACTTGGGAAGCTGAAGCAGGAGGATCACAAATCTGAGGTCAGCCTAGGCAACTTAGCAAAACCCTGTCTCAAAAACAAACAAATGAATAGAACTGGGAATGTAACTAAGTGGCAGTATGCTCCAGTTTCAATCCTTAGTACCATAATAAATAAATAAGATACAAGTACTTTGAAAGGTAATGAAGTTGTTTTGTAAACGTTAGCATATCTACTATGTGATTGGCCAGTGCCATTCCTAAGACTAGCCAAGAGACATTCCACACACCTGAAGCAAAACACTTACCCGATAAAAAGTTCATTGCAGCACTACTGCTAAGAGAAAGACTAGACAAAATTTCGATGCCCATTAACATTTAAATAAATAACAGTGAAGTCCTTTACAGCAATAGCAATGAATGAATCTTAGTGACACAATGTTACATATGTTAAAAAAATCAGGTCCCCCAAGTTATCTGTGATGCCTGTTTATGAAGTTCAAAAACAAATAAATCATTTAGGCATACATCTGTGTATGTACAAATTACATGTATAAGGCAAACACTCAAGACAATGGTGTCTTATGGGAGCAGAAGAGAGGCACACTCAAGTAAATGTAGACTATTTTCAAAGTCTTAATTTGGGGGCTGACTGGTGAATTTATAGAAAAAATAAACTACAGCATCACAGATGGAAAATGAAGACTATATATCAGGAACCAGTAGAATAAAATAATTCTGTTCACTTGTGTTTCCACTTAAATGTATATAAATGGTGTAAACAAGGGGCAGGCAGGGCCTGACAGGTGCAGGGTCCTGAGTTCCATTCCTGATACCAAAAAAAAACCAAAAAACAAAGCCTGGCAGGTGCAAGGTCCTGAGTTCGAGTCCTGATACCAAAAAGAAAAAAAAGGAAGCCAGGCATAGTATCTCACACTTGTAATCCCAGCACTTGGGAGGCTGAGGCAGGAGGATCGTTGTGAGTTTGAGACCATCCTGGGCTACAAAGTGAGCTGAAGGCCAGCCTGAGCTGCATAGTGAGATCCCCCAAAGGACAAAAACAAAAAACCCACAGGGTGGGTAGACTGTGTCCTATATGGGAGCTTGGGGCTGAGATGACACTGAACAATTCTTATGCTCACCTTTCCAAAGCCACCAGTACTTCAGCACCTCTGGGGTTTAAGGACAAGTTGCCAGGAAGACTTCATCAGAAGCATTTCCTTCTCTCCCCAGCATCAGTCTAATTCCTGTCTTGCCCAGCTCTTGGCAAACTGAGGGAGGCCTCAGAGAGGGATGTGGCCAGCCTTTAGTGAACCAACAGAGCAGAGCTAGGAAATAAATTGCTCATCTTTCTGTCCTGCTGCCTTCCCAGTTCCTTCTGGTGCCTTCCATTTCCACTGGCCTCACAAAGCAAATGGTGCTTCAGCTTCCTGTGGAAGCCAGGGGTCGAAGGACCCGTTGGGGCAGTCACACAAGTCAGCCTTCCTGGGCAGAGGGCAGGGTGGGGGGCCAGGAGAACATCTGAAGGGGGAGCAGGAGGAACAGAGGTGGGGGTGGCTGTTCCGATGGGGGCTTCGAGAGCGGGGCTCCGGCATCTGTCTCCCGTTCCCTCCTGGGACGCAGCGCAGTGCCTGCGTTGTGGCCACGAAATGTGCAGCATGACTAGCAAAGAAGCAGGAGGGAGCCTGGTTCCATAGCAAGTGTGGACTAGCTCCAGAGCCACCACTACATGGCAGGAACTCCCCAAATCCCAGCCTTCTAGTGTGGAAGGCCAGGCTTCTGGCGCAAGCTTCGCGCTGCCACCCTGACTAACTCGGATGCTCTGCCGTCTCCAGCCCAACACCACTGAACTATTAAGTAATTTTCTTTTCCCTTCAATGTAGGAGCCAATAAGCATCACTGTTTAATAATTTGAGTTAATATTTGATACTTCATAAAAGAGAGATTCATTCGTCTTCATTTTTAAAATTTAAAGTTAACATAATTGAATTGACAGTAAGAACAAGTTAAAGTCAATAATTTTTCTTTTAGTTGCATGTTAATTGACAGACAACCCAAAGTTTTTCCTCATTGTTTCTGGCTCATTTTCCAGCTCAGTTTGGGAGTAAATAAACTGTCCAATTCATAAAATTTGCCTAACACTCCCACTTAAGATATTCACTTTTCAAAAAATTGTTTGTACAACACTAGTTTGTACAATACAGACTTTATACCTGGAAAATAATTATGAAAGCATGATGAGAAATAAAATAACACCTGAGTTGCAGTTATAATTAAACCTAGCCTCTCTCAAAGCCAGAATAAAATAAATCAGCTTTCTGATATCTGAAATACAAGAAAAGATAGTATATAACAGGTTGAATTGGTAAGTTTATTTTTAACCTATTAATATGATATATAAATGCATTTATAATATTGAAAAGCCATACAACTTCTTTGTAGCCTTTATAACTTTTTAATATCAATTAATATTTTTACTACAGTAGAGTTTAGCAACTAAAGGAATTCAGCTGGTGAGTTTATGGCAATGAAAATAATTACCTTATTTTTACGGACTTCTTATGAGTGCAATTGTACATGGATTAACTTGTGACTTGTGATCAAGTCCTCAGTCAAAGGATTGTGTCTTACCTGAAATTATACTACAAAGCTACTGTAATAAAGTCAACCTCGTACTGGCTAAAAAACAGACCTGAGGATCAATGGAACAGACTGGAAGATGCAACCACAACGAAAAACCCACTCAGCTACCTAATATTTGACAAAGGGGTCAACCAAACACAGTGGAAAAAAGAAGGCCTGTTTAATAAATGGTGCTGGAAAAACTGGCTTGCCTCTTGCCGAAAACTGAAAATAGACCCCAGTCTATCA